>OZ026617.1:9454171-9706355 GCA_964020975.1 Hermodice carunculata
GTAGACTGTGTTTTGGAGACAGTACTCCCCCATTATAACACTGATGATGGGTCCATGCAGTAGACTGTGTTTTGGAGACAGTACTCCCCCATTATAACACTGATGATGAGGTCCATACAGTAGACTGTGTTTTGGATACAGTACTCCCTCATTATAACACTGATGACGGGTCCATGCAGTAGACTGTGTTTTGGAGACAGTACTCCCTCATTATAACACTGATGACGGGTCCATGCAGTAAACTGTGTTTTGGAAACAGTACTTCTTTATTATAACACTGATGATGGGTCCATGCAGTAGACTGTTTTGGAGACAGTACTCTCTCATTATAACACTGATGATGGGTCCATGCAGTAGACTGTGTTTTGGAGACAGTACTCCCCCATTATAACACTGATGATGGGTCCATGCAGTAGACTGTGTTTTGGAGACAGTACTCCCCCATTATAACACTGATGATGGGTCCATGCAGTAAACTGTGTTTTGGAGACAGTACTCCCTCATTATAACACTGATGATGAGGTCCATGCAGTAGACTGTGTTTTGGATACGTTACTCCCTCATTATAACACTGATGATGGGTCCATGCAGTAGACTGTGTTTTGGAGACAGTACTCCCCCATTACAACACTGATGATGGGTCCATGCAGTAGACTGTGTTTTGGAGACAGTACTCCCCCATTATAACACTGATGATGGGTCCATGCAGTAAACTGTGTTTTGGAGACAGTACTCCCTCATTATAACACTGATGATGAGGTCCATGCAGTAGACTGTGTTTTGGATAGAGTACTCCCTCATTATAACACTGATGACAGGGTCTGTGGAACAAATCTTGTTACAGCAAAACTGCCTTACAATGAAGGCACATTTACCATTTTTCTATTAATTCCTATGTAATTAATAGGAAAAGTGCTTCATTGGGACAGGGAGCCAATGAATGGACCGTGCCTGCTGTATCGCGAACCAGCTGGTAATGAAGGGCCCTAAGTGCAGATGCCTAGTAAGTCAGGACATTGAGAAGGCACAGCCAAATCTGATGAAATCTTAATTTTGGTCTGTATCAACTGAAAGTTGCCGCAAGAACAGGGCTTAACATGAGAGAAAATTAATTCATTGGTGAAAGTATAGGAGTTTCAATTATGGCCACCTTATAGGTACATGCACACAGTAAGACGTGAGTGTTACCCTGCTAATGATAGCAAATTACCTAAAATGTCACCAAAAGTGGCGTGTGTGTGTGTGATTTACTTGTCCTTTAGCACGTAAGTACATTATACTCCGTTGTGGTAGAATACAAATTTCTGTCGAAATTGCTGCCACTAAGTGAGCAATATACGGCTCTCATTGGGAGACCCAAGTCAGAAATGTAAGGTGCTTGTTCCTGTCAATTGTGCAGAAACAGGATAAAACCGTCTGTGGCAATGTGGGCTCCAATTACAGTGTTCCCTTCAACTGCCCTTTAGCCGGAGATGTCCTGTGATTGTGTTTTCCTCAAGGCTGCGTGTGCTGTAGATGTCTAATGAAGACCTGGTGAAGCTATCTGCCACAAAGAACAACAATCACAAAGTGGATCTTTTGATGCAGATGTAACTTCATCACGCTTAATCAAAATATTATATTCCCCGTAATAAGTTGGCAGAGCTGTCATGTACCAGCTGATTGATGTGCTTTTGGAAGGAATTCTCATTTTGCGATTTTATTGTACATGTAGATAATAACATTGAGCCTATGAAAGTACAGGTTGTTGATTGTGCCCCGTAACGTCTTCCATATTTAAAAAAAAATATTCATGTACATCACTACTTTTTATTTGGCTTCCCTCTCCCCCTGTGAAAATACTGTAACAATATGATTTTAAACTACATATTAATCATAATTTTGATAAATGGTGGCAAGTGTACATATGTCATATTCCAGATCTCTATGAGGATTGTATGTGTGAAACGTGTAAAAACTTCATTTTGCTGGGAAGGGGAGAGACTAATACAAAAAGGAATGCACTCCACTGAATGTGACTGTTGCTGTGTGAAACTGTGTAGTTACTTGACCATGTAGTTACCTGCTGACTTTGTCTCAGGACAGCATCCAGATAATTTTTGCAAAAAGTATATACTGAACCATCGTAGGTGCATATGTTATAATGAACTTTTATCAAAAAGATTTAATTTATTTGATACCCAAATCTGATACTGAATGGATGTAAACAATTTTTTTGCCGTGATTGGCCAATGAAATAGAGCAAAAAGAACATTTTTTCGTTATCAATGTTGGTATGAGTCTTGAACCCTGGAAGCAGCTCAACTGTCACATCTGAAAGCACCAGACAGATAGAGGCAACCTCGACCAGGGATGAAACCTCTCTTGTACTCACTGTACTTGTTTATATTTGCATAAACACCTATTTTCCATATTGATAAATGTAAAACACATCTTTTGCCATGGTGATGGACCACCCAAAAGGTCGAGTTGCCATGCTAAAGGGCCACCAAAAAATCAGATGACCATGCTAAAGGGCCACCGTAAAGATCTGGTTGCCATGTAAAAGGGCCACCACAAAGATCTAGTTACCATGTGACAGGGCCACCATAAAAATCTGGTTGCCATGCTAAAGGGCCACCATAAAGATCTGGTTGCCGTGTAAAAGGGCCACCACAAAGATCTGGTTGTGGTGCGACAGGGCCACCATAAAGATCTGGTTGCCATTCTAAGGGCCACCATAAAGATCTTGTTGTCATACTGGAGGGCAACCAAAGGATCTGACTGTCACACTAAAGGGCCACCTTTCTCTTTAAATATGACAGAAAGATCAAATGGAACTTCTGTTGATTTAGAAAGTGACAGCAATGTTTGTGTCAAGGTGAAGAACCATGTGTTCCAAGCTCTATTTATCTGTGTGGGGTTGTGACACAAGGATATATATGCATTAGGTTTACCTGCTTCTGCAATTTCTTCAGGGATCATATGCTAATGTAATGGAACTACATTAATAGGCTGATAAGCTCAGCTGATGTGCTGGCTTGAATCATGTAGATGTAATTACTAGGAGAGGCCGGTCAAAGTTGCAGCTCGTCTGAAGTGAAGAAGTGCATGCTTTGGTAATCCACATCTCATTGTTTTAATGGTGCAGTCTAACCACCAGGTGTAGGGATGCAGTGTGCCGTCATCTTATGAGTTCAGGTGTAATGTAGCACATTGAAATGCTTCCTTTGATCAATCTTCCCCATTGACACACACACACACCAGCCATGTCACTGCGGCTGGATGGAAAGTTGAAATATACAGATTGAGTGATAAAAGGGTAATATGTATGAAATGGATGGCAATAGGGGTCAAAAATGCTTTAAATACTAAAATGTATTTATTTTCGCATGTATAAATTTTCACATTTTTTGCATTTCAGGCATTTCACCGAATTTTTATTTCCACTATTTTGAACATTATTCCTATCAAATCAATGTTAAAATACTATTTCACTGTATTTTTATTTTCATAGTTTTGTGCCATAAGCAAAATAGGCGAAAATAGGAATACACTGAAATAAAAGTAATTTATACTAGCTCATTATAGGAGCCATATGAACAACCAGGGGGCAGATGCTAGTCTATCTACAACTGTAAATTATATAGTCAATAATTTAGTAGATTAAAAAGTGTCAGTTTCCCACCCCAGGTTTGTTAAGACTTATCCATAAGCTGTCAGAAGCCAGTGTTTTATATTTGTGCAGTAGACATGTTTTCTTTGATGTATCTGGCCCTGGTATTTACCTGTATTATTGGAAAAATCTGTGCTGGAGAGACAAGTTTTCTTCCCACATATTGCATGTTATTGGTCATGCATGTAAAGGGTAGAAGACTCCAATTGGTTGGTGTGAGATGACAGAGTGTGAGGTTGTGGTAGCGTATGGCCATGGGCAGATAGACACTCTTAATACAACTCTGGCCTGCTGCAGATTGTGCTGGAGAGCTGTCTGTGTCTATGTTTTGCATACAATTACCCCTCTTTTGGAGTGTCTCTGTTTTGTGTACTATTACCCCTCTTTTGGAATGTCTCTGTTTTGTGTACTATTACCCCTCCCTTGGAATGTCTCTTTTGTGTACTATTACCCCTCTTTTGGAATGTCTCTGTTTTGTGTACTATTACCCCTCCATTGGAATGTCTCTTTTGTGTACCATTACCCCTCATTTGGAATGTCTCTGTTTTGTGTACCATTACCCCTCTTTTGGAATGTCTCTGTTTTGTGTACTATTACCCCTCCCTTGGAATGTCTCTTTTGTGTACTATTACCCCTCTTTTGGAATGTCTCTGTTTTGTGTACTATTACCCCTCCATTGGAATGTCTCTGTTTTGTGTACCATTACCCCTCATTTGGAATGTCTCTCTTTTGTGTACCATTACCCCTCTTTTGGAATGTCACTTTTTTGGACAATTACCCCTTTGTTGGAATGCCTATGTTGTGTGTACCGTTACCCCTCTTTAGAAACATCATGTGAGACTACTACTTTACAATCATCAAACCAGAAATATTTAATTCAAATGTATAATTATTTGCAAGCCAGTTTCTATTTTCTTTTAAAAAAAAATTGTTAGGTGAATGTTTTGACAAACTGATCTTGTTTGTTTGTGAGTTGCATGGACTGATTGATATCAGGGAGAGATAAGGCAGCTCCTCATCAGTCAGTCCTCATCTTGATATTTTTGTTGGGTAGGTTACAGTCCACTACCAGGGAGGTTTGCCTCTGAAGCAGACGTAGCTGTGGAGATCACTGGAACTTAGTCTGCGCTTCAGGCACAGGAGGTGTGAATCTTCATTAGATTAAGATTCGACTCATTTTTTTGTAGCAGGAGCAATTTTTTTTCAGTATCTTTATTAGAAGTTAAAAAGTAAATTGCACATTCAGATTCACTATGAAAAGAACTTTGGTTTAAGTCCCAGTTAGTATTTTTGTCTTGCATTGCATGGTGAGTCCTATGCTGGCTGAGAGGCAGCTGGAGCATGACTTGCCAGCCCAAAGCATGACTTGCCAAGCAGCCAGAACATGACTTGCGAAGCAGCCAGAGCGTGACTTGCCAGGCAGCTAGAGAATGACTTGGCAGGTAGTCAGAGTATGGCTTCCTTGGCAGCTAGAGCATGACTTGCTAGGCAATATTGAAACCACTGGAAAACACTTCCCAGCTTAGTGTGAACTTGAAGTTGTCAAAAATCTTTTAAGAGAATAGAGTAACACTGCCTGATGGCAGTTTTTTAATACTATTTTAATGAAATGAACAAATATCTGTAAAAAAAGGTTTATGTTTGTGATGAAATGGACCAATTTGCATTACGTGATTGTCACCACTTTGTCTGAGGCATAAGGATGTATCCTGTTGGGTTAAAAGCAAGGGGAATCAGGGACAATAGCCAATCAGATTGATTGTTACAGCCAGAGCAGATAACTTCACTAACCATTGTAAACGTGTCACAGTGTTATTAAAATTGTTTCATTATATCCTATCATATCAGTCATCTGACAGACAATGTATTACCAACTGTCTAGCAGGACCAAAGCAGGACCACACTCCTTAAAAAATGTTTCAAATCAAGGACTGATTATGACAGATAGTTTGAGGTATTGTCATAGCAGTAAGATTTATAGTGCCAATGGATTTCACTGCTTTAATTTATCATTTGTATACGTTACTGTTGAATTATCCACAAAATGACGGTGCTGCACTTGGTGCTTTGACATGATGGAATCTGCATATGTATAAATCAGTCAGACGAGGGTTGCACAGTGTGATTACTTGACTTGAGAACTAGTCTGTATAGTCATCAATGGAAGGTAAATAAAGTGTGTTTGACTGTCAAGTGGACTAATCGCTCTTGCAGAGTCCCTGACATCACCGCAGGTCTGAGCAGTCTTGGTAAAGGCAACCCCTCATGATCTATGTTCCAGGGGACCGGACGCTCCCACTCTGTCACAAATTCAATTTGTATGGACACGAAGATGGAGCATTTTGAGGTTAGAGTGTTGGTAGTGGCTGTGATGTTGACTGCTACCAGTAGAATATTGCAGACAAATAGTTCAATAAAGAAGGTGCAGGCAACTGTAGAGATAATCGCTTCCTGTAGTCACACTCGCACAGAAAGTGGTCACCTCCAGAATGCTACGTCACAGGCTTTATGATCTCACCACAAACACGTTAAGTCCTGGCATCTGTAGCATTGTGCAAGTTACGTCTGCACAAATCCACATGTAGTCCTCGTGTAGTGTGCTCTATAGCAGGCCTTCAATATTCATGAGACTAATCTGGACCAGGATTCCCCAGATAAGAATTGACACGAACAGGTACACACTCCCAGTGTGACATACCTGCCTCTTGTTTGCGGGAGACGCGAGTCCCTGACATGACTATAGCTGAACTGAAGTGTGTAGTGGATGTGTACAGGACTTACAGACTTCATCTCCCCGTATCGAACCATTCTCAGAGAATACAACTGCTCTTTTGGAAATTCAATAAGATCCAAGTGATTGTGAGATAACCATGTGGAATGTTAAGCCGGCAAGAAAAAACAGCGTTGTGGAACAGAAATATTTTGATTACCATATGATGGCCATCCTGCTGATGCTGGGGTAAGTACCAGTGATAGTTGATACCATACCAAGGTTGTATGGATATAAATCTCCTACGTTAAGTACACACCAGCTTTACCAGTCTTCGTAAAAATCAACCGAGATGCAACAGATGTGGAAATGTTATCATTTTATGTTTGATTATTAAGTTGACAGCCTGCCAGGAAACTGGGTGCAACTTTTTTCAGCCATGATTATTGTAATTTGCAGGGATGTGTGTTGGACTTAGATAAGTAAAATGCGTGTGGATAAAACAGTTTTTTCCCCAATCCATCTGTGGTTATTGAGGTGAAAGTGAGTTGACAGATGCATCAGAAAGAGCCCAATAGTTCATCCATTCACTGAAAGTGGTCAAAATTCATTTCTGGTTCATAGTCGTTTTATGAAGCATCACACGAAAAGGTTAGATATTGGGAAATTGAAAGCTTTGCTTGTATTGAATTATTTATACAAAGCAAGGAAACCCTATCTTTGGAAAGGTTACTTTTGATCCCTAATTGGTTGATGGATGAAGGCGGTGAAGCAGAGATTGGACACGGTGCCATCATCATCGTGGGTAGTTACTTGTGGCAGAGAGAAGGGGGTCTGGTGCATGCATCTCAGTCGGGCTGGACACTTCATTTTGTTTTTCATGTTTTTTTTTTTGGGGGGGGGGGGTTGTGAGACATCAAGCAAATGAAAAAAAAGTTAGAATTCTTTATTTTGCCCATACATGGTGACATCAAAGATTGCTTCGAAAAAACGAGAGAAAATGTTAATAGTCCGGTGAAGGAGTGTTAAGGGCGAGGACTAAATGCAAGCACTTTAACCCTGGGTAATCTAACATATCACATCGACAGGCTACTTTTTCTCATTAAAAATGACCTGCAAGTTTCTTATGTACATGTCAGCTTTTTTTTGCCAATAAAAATAACATGTTTTCAGTCAAAGGCTTTTCTATAGGGACTGTGGCCAAATCTCGTACATGGTGTGATGAGACAAATGGAAGGAAATTGAAATATTTTTTGTCATTGCTTGTTAGAAATTCACCTCCCTTTTGGTGGTCTTTGAACGTCAAGTATACTCTGAAACAAAATTTTTGTTGTGGAGCAAAATTTTTGTATGAAACCCAAAAAAAAGGTTGTTTTTAGCAATGGTCACAAATACATCCAATTTTGTGAGGAAAACCATTGAACCTGAAAGACAATTTAAAGGACGGAAACCCAGAATTGGTAAAAAATTGGTCAAATTTGTAGTGCAGACTCTGTGCAGGTGGAAATTACCCCCCCCCCCCACTCCCCCCATCTCCCAGCATGCAAAAGAACTTAAGTGTGTAATGATACATCAAAAATCAATAGAAAACAAGATGGGAAAATGTCACAGTAACAATAGACAGAAGTCCCTATTTGAGTTTATATTCATCACCATTTCTCAGCTTTGACCAGATGCCATGTCAATGTTACATTGTAGACAAAAAGTGGCTAAATTTACAAAAGGCATCAATAGGAAGGCAGGGTACGCCCTGAAGCTGGCATGCTAAAAGCCTTGCAAAAATCATGGAGCTGCCTCTGTGGCAGAAAAAATATTTAAACTCAGATATAAATATTCAAAGTGGGTCCTCCATCTCAACACCATCTTAATGCACAAGTCTGAATATTTTTAGGACCACCTTCATATGTGAAACTGTACACATTTTGGATGTTAACTGACTATATTGTACCAGTTGATTACCAATTTCACAAATGCAGTAAAGTGTTCACCTACAGACAGCCCAGTGATTGCTGTCTGTCATCAGTGAGTAGCAAAGTTAATTTGAATAATGTCAGTGGACAAGCTGTAGACAGGATGCACCATGAACATCCAGGGAGACGGGATAGGTGAAAAGGCACCATGAACATCAAGGGAGATGGGATAGGTGAAAAGGCACCATGAACATCAAGGGAGATAGGATAGGTGACAAGACGCCATGAACATCAGGGGAGATGGGATAGGTGAGAAGATGCCATGAACATCAAGGGAGATGGGATAGGTGAGAAGATGCCATGAACATCAAGGGAGATGGGATAGGTGAGAAGATGCCATGAACATCAAGGGAGACATGATAGGCAAGAAGGCACCATGAATGTCAAGGGAGACAGTCCAGGTTAGGAGGCACGGTGGATGTCAAGGGAGATGGGATAGGTGACAAGGCACCATGAACATCAAGGGAAATGGGATAGGTGAGAAGACACCATGAACATCAAGGCACCATAACTGTTAAGGGGTTTTGTACAAAAAAAAACCTTTCCAAAAATCCAAGAAAACCTCAGAAGGGGGAGGGGGTTAATGCCAACATTGGGTTTTCACCAATTCTTTGGAAAAGGTAAGTTATTAGGTACGTCTAGGACTTCAAATGATACATTTTATCTTGGAAACAACTGTGCTGAGAGAAAAAGTATCTTGCAACCTCAAAGTTAAACAACACAAAGGCAATTCGATATGTAAAGTAAGCAGTGATTTTATTATCAAAACTCAACAAAGGATAGAAAAGATCTCAATAAGCGATAATAGGGGTTTCTAGGCACTGATGTTTCAATAGCTTCACTAGAGCTTCAAATTTTTGCTTTACTTACACAGTACCATATTTACCCGCGTAATAGTTGCACTTTTAAGGCCTTATCTTTTTTTGGAAAATGTAGGGTGTGACTTTTAAGCCAGGTTAACATTTGAGACCAATGGAAAACCCAAGTTTTCATGATGACAATGGCTGGCCATGAACAAGATCGCATGGACCAGTGCCAAAGCCTGGTCAAACTGCAGTTTTACCAATTGTTAACTAAAATCCCCAATATAATATATTTTCCTGCAAGTAGAATGTCATAATATTTGTAACTGTGCATATTTAATGTACATGTAAATAAATACAATTATGCTCGCGATGTGACGCTATAATAACAGTGTTGTGGTTGGGCAAATAAAACAATACAGATTAATTTTGTTGGATGCCAGTGGATCAAAACATAATCCGTTGTGGGCTTTATGTAGAGGATAATTTCAATCTCATCATTCACTGCTCTCAGAAGTCTCACACCTTGCTGATCAGCTGCTGGGCCATTATGACAATTTGAATGATGTAACTATGCAAAAACGTGTAAAAACAGGGTGATTTCATCATCGCAGTCTCGATCTCTTTTCCTCTACCCGCCATGCTGTTAGAATGCTTAGAACCTTGTGTAAGCTTTCTCATTGGCTGAAACAAAAGTATTTTATGGTTCTGCCTTACAATTGCTGACAACACAAAATTATTGTGCTGGAAAACCCACAACTGGGAATCCACATACCTGGGGCACCAAAGATTATCCTGTGTGATTCATATCTTGGCAGTTAAAGTAGCCTTATCTGTAAATTTAAACGTGTACATGTAATAAAGCACACCATGTATGTCTGTTTGAACTCTTTCAGTGCCAATCACGTCTGAAGTTGATCTACAAAAGTCAAACTAGTCTGAAATATCATTAGGATCTCAGATTCGTATTCCTCCTAAAAAGACCTTTCATTCAAGTGCCAGTATGCCTCTAGTTCCAGAGAAAATATCGCAGGTCAACAGCTTTTCTTAGCTTGCATTGGGCTCATTGCGCCCAATGTGCTCTGAGAAAAGCTGTTGACTCAAATTTGGCACTTAAAGAGTTAATCTAATTCATTAAAAAAGTTAGAATCAGCTGTCAAAATTTTCTGCAATTAATTCGTCCTGTGTATCAGTCTCACAAAACATGTAAGGATAGAGCTACTTGTTATGTGTCATCACAGAATAAACAACCTGGGGGTATTTTGAAGTTTTAAATGCTCTTTGATGTTGAGTCCATAAAACATTTTAACTTTGACACATCTTTCCCTCAGTAGTTTCTACTGTTATGTTTGGTTGAAATGCTGAGATGTTTGATTGATTTCTTTCGCAATAAAATAGTGTCAGCAAAAAGCAGCACAATAAAAAGAGTTCAAGAACACCACGATAATTTATGGAGTCACATTTTTATGATTTATATCTTTTTTGCACTGGAGACACAACAAGCAGCCTTCAGTTATGTTGATGTCTTGAGCATCGCTAGAACACTGTACTGATGACCACAGAAGCCATGTCAACTATTATATATACATCAGTCGTTAACTAACAGACGTACTGATGGGTAGATTGACTGTACTGATGACTTTGCTTGTCCACTAATTCAAGGTAGGCAAGTTCAGTAGAATGTAGCTCCCTAAAACCATATTGATGATTGTGGTATAATTTATAGGTTTTGAGATATTCATGAAGTTGACGTAACATAATTTTCTCAAAAACTTTAGAAAAATAAGGTAGTAGAGAAATTGGTCTGCAGTTTTCAAATAAACTTTCATCTTCTTTTTTATAAATCGGGATTACCCATAGCAAGGCTGGATTTTCTTTTTGTACTAAAATGTATTTTATTGATAATTATACTCGTATATGTACAGAGCCAAACTGTTATGTTTGCAACTTAGGTTAATTACCATTTCTTATGGATTCAAAATACCATTCCTCATAGTTCCTTTCTAGTCAACTTAATAGGAATATTTATAGAATTACACCTATCTACTTTTATTACTTCAATTCTACAAAGTAATTACCCTTTTAAGGTGGCTCTCATGACAGCGGCATTCTATGCCTTGATGGGAGTCTCCCCAACCAGCAATTAATAGCATTACTTTACTTATTTTCTGTTATGTAACATGCATTATTGATGGTGAAATAAAAGTATGTCTGAGTCTGAGTCTGAGTCTGAGTCTACAGAAGCCATGTGGCCTGTGTTATATATTGGTCGTTAACTTACAGACGTATTGATGGGTAGATTGACTGTACAGATGACTACAGAACCCATGTGGCCTGTGTTATATATGGGCGTTAACTAACAGACATATTGATGGGTAGATTGACTGTACAGATGACTACAGAATCCATGTGGCCTGGGTTATATATTGGTCGTTAACTTACAGACGTATTGATGGGTAGATTGACTGTACAGATGACTACAGAACCCATGTGGCCTGTGTTATATATTGGGCGTTAACTAACAGACATATTGATGGGTAGATTGACTGTACAGATGACTACAGAATCCATGTGGCCTGGGTTATGTACCAGTCGTTAACTAACAGACGTATTGATGGGTAGATTGACTGTACAGATGACTACAGAAGCCATGTGGCCTGTGTTATATATTGGTCGTTAACTTACAGACGTATTGATGGGTAGATTGACTGTACAGATGACTACAGAACCCATGTGGCCTGTGTTATATATTGGGCGTTAACTAACAGACATATTGATGGGTAGATTGACTGTACAGATGACTACAGAATCCATGTGGCCTGGGTTATGTACCAGTCGTTAACTAACAGACGTATTGATGGGTAGATTGACTGTACAGATGACTACAGAAGCCATGTGACCTGGGTTATATATTGGTCGTTAACTTACAGACGTATTGATGGGTAGATTGACTGTACAGATGACTACAGAAGCCATGTGGCTTGTGTTATGTACCAGTTGTTAACTTCCAGACGTATTGATGGGTAGATTGACTGTACAGATGACTACAGAAGCCATGTGGCCTGTGTCATGTACCAGTTGTTAACTTACAGACGTATTGATGGGTAGATTGACTGTACAGATGACTACAGAAGCCTGTGGCCTGTGTCATGTACATGTACCAGTTGTTAACTTACAGACGTGTTGATGGGTAGATTGACTGTACAGATGACTACAGAAGCCATGTGGTCTGTGTTATATATTGGTCATTAACTAACAGACGTATTGATGGGTAGATTGATTGTAATGATGACTACAGAAGCCATGTGGCCTGTGTTATATATTGGTCATTAACTAACAGACGTATTGATGGGTAGATTGATTGTAATGATGACTACAGAAGCCATGTGGCGTGTGTTATATATCTGTTGTTAACTAACAGACGTATTGATGGGTAGATTGACTGTACAGATGACTACAGAAGCCATGTGGTCTGTGTTATGTACCAGTCGTTAACTAACAGACGTATTGATGGGTAGATTGACTGTACAAATGACTACAGAAGCCATGTGGCCTGTGTTATATATCTGTTGTTAACTAACAGACGTATTGATGGGTAGATTGACTGTACAGATGACTACAGAAGCCATGTGGTCTGTGTTATGTACCATTCGTTAACTAACAGACGTATTGATGGGTAGATTGACTGTACAGATGACTACAGAAGCCATGTGGCCTGTGTTATATATCTGTTGTTAACTAACAGACGTATTGATGGGTAGATTGACTGTACAGATGACTACAGAAGCCATGTGGCCTGTGTTATATATTGGTTGTTAACTAACAGACGTATTGATGGGTAGATTGACTGTACAGATGACTACAGAAGCCATGTGGCCTGTGTTATGTACCAGTCGTTAACTTACAGACGTATTGATGGGTAGATTGGGGTTTCATTGTGCTCCATCTCAGTCATTTGGTGCCAATTGATAATCTCCGGGGAAGTGTACGTTTCTTTAACCATCCCTTCCAATGCCAAGAAGGTTAGAAGAGACCAGTTTGTTCTTCAGTAGTGTGGCTTGTCTCGCCAATGTGACGTCGCACAGGAGTTGTTAGCCCCAGACTGCTGTCTGATTTGCAATTCCCAAACCTACCTGCTATATGTTGGGCTATGGATCATTCTTGTATCTTGGCACCTTTCCAAATTCAGTCATCTTCGAATGTCATCTGAAAATTTACATATAGGAGGAAGGGACATAGACAATCATAAAGAATTCAAGGAAGAAAATCTGCATGTAATATGTGTTTGTTAAAGACTCCCCACAATCGTGAAAAAGCAACCATGCCAGAATCTCCGAGTGACCCGTCCAGCACCAAACAGTTGTATTGCTGCCAAGCACCACAGAGAGCTTTAAAAATTACTCTGCTGCAAACGTAAAATCATATGATGTAACAAAGTATTGGAGGATCCCATCATTAAAGTTTTACACATGTGGGTGGGATTTCCATGTGCATCGTAAATGACAGGACTTATTTATTGGCATGGGACACCTTTAACCGCACTGTGCCATTAATCTCACGTGAAATTTACGTCTCTTGACATACGGCAAGAATAACATAGTGCATTGGCAGAGTGTCTGCTGTGCATGTTTAATCTCAAGACAAAATCTGATATGGTGGTAAATACACTTTCCCTCCCATTGATTCCTATTGTCTTGGGTGTGTCTTAACCAGAAGCTAAGACACACCCAAGACAATAGAAATCAATGGGCAGGAAAAACAACTAAAGACTTGAGGAAAAAAGGAAGGAGGCCATTTTTAACACAGGTTAAACCTCTGAATTATAGATAGGCTTAAATGGAAAGTTTTTCCCCAAAGTATAATGATAGAGGCATGCTTTGAAAAATTACTACCTGTTCAATCATCTTGGTGTTTAGTAGGGTTTTAGAAGTACAATGAAACCTCATTATAATGACACCATCCGTTCCCTGAAATTGTGTCAGAACTGAATATGTCAGATAAATGAATCACATCACACAGAAAATGTACTTTTTGTTCCTTACAATGTGATGCATTAAGTGAATGTCTCGGATATCTGAGTGTGGTTATAATGAGTTTTAACTGTACATCATAAAATATTGTGTCTGTGAGTGTGTGGAGGGAAATTCAGTGGTTAATCTATGTTCAAGTTTGTGTTTATTCAGGTACCCTCCTTTCACCTGATACATGCATTAAAATGCGAGAAATGTTGGTGTGATGGACTGGACCAAAAAAAAAATCTTTTGGCAGGCCATTTTCTTGTGGTGAATATTGAAATCACAGTAATGAGGTTTTCAGTGCTGTGTGACTTTGCATGTAGGATGGTGCTGCTGGGATGGGCAGGGATGATGATGGACGACCCTGACATTGCTTTAATGATGATAAGATTATAGATCGTGTATTGTGTTTTCATGAAGTTTGACTGAAAGTGATAGAGAGAAAAAAACAAATGTCTCATTAATGGAAGACAGATACTAGGTTAGAGAGTATGTGTGTGTGTGTGGTGTATGTGTGCCATTTACAATGACAATCCATCTTGACCTGTCGTACCAGTTGTTTTTCTATTCTGTTGTGCTGTGACCTCTTCCTGTGCCCAACTCGAGTCGCATGTTCAGGTGTGTTACCTGGCAACTGACTTGTTGATGCAACATCAAACAAACAAAAAAGACGTGGCTGAACTGTGAGAACATGTGTACACTGTACATGAACATGATTCAGCCAACTCAGCCACGGGGATTTTCTGGTAGCAACCAAAGCATATTAGTCTCATATGTGAACTGTGGCAAATTGAAAATTAATGGCTGACAGTGTGTCAGATTATCTGTGAAGTTGTATGAAAGCAGGTGTCATAAGACAGTTGAGGAATAGTTCATCAAGTTTGGTGGTGTATCACAGACATGTAATGTATTCCACTGGTAGTAACACTGTCACTATTTGCCCATAGATTCTACTTTTTGTTCCCAGACCCTGGAAGGTATAGCTTTACTGGCAAAATGAAGAAAAATTGCGGTACAGCAGCAGAGACTACATATAGATAGCAAAAACAAGTTAACTCTCTTCTCTACCAGTATTTATTGCCAATAATATAGCCTTCTCATTGGGTTTACTGTCAGCATCACATGCTGCATATAAGTGTGGGAGAGAGAGAGAGAGAGAGAGAGAGAGAGAGAGAGAGAGAGAGAGAGAGAGAGAGAGAGAGAGAGAGAGAGAGAGAGAGAGAGAGAGAGAGAGAGAGAGAGAGAGAGAGAGAGAGAGAGAGAGAGAGAGAGAGAGAGAGAGAGAGAGAGAGAGAGAGAGAGAGAGAGAGAGAGTGTCCAGCTTTAATAAAGGGGCACTGTATGAGGTAAAATACTCATCTTAGTTATTTGTTCTACAAATTTTATTAACATCAAGCAAGAGTTAGTTGAGCAAATAATATTTCCCGTTTCTTGCTAATCTTTTTTATAGTATTGCTTCAGAAATAAATCTTATTGCTTGGTCTTTCCAATATTTATCCAAAGTACTTTTTAAAGTGTTTACAGTTGGTACAGACTCCACAATATCTGGACCACTGTTGCAGACTGAAACGATGCTAACAGTACATTGTAAAGCTAAATTTCCTTACCTCCAACCTGACGCACAGTGTTTCAAGCTGGAGCAAGCTGCCCAAGATTTCTATGCATTCCTATTTCTCCGTAGTAAGTCAGAAGCCACTGATTGATCATATCTCAATTCATTTTTGTAAGTGTTTAAAGACCTCAAGCATGTCACCTGGGCTCTTCTGTATGCTAATAAAGACATTTCATTTTTTTCTGTACCTTTCCTCAGAGTTTGTGTTTCAAGCTAAGCACCTGTTTTGAGAATCCTTTGAGAAATGCAAACAGATAAGAATTTTTTATTTTTTACAGTGAAGTGAAATTTGAAATGAGACAGAAAAAATGAATAAAGCAAATAGATCAATAGGATTTAAATATTTAATTATTTGGATGAAGAGACATTCTTAAGGTTGTTCGTATCAATGGTATGACTACATGTTAAATACACCAAACCAGTCAGTCCTTGCCCACCATTGTGTAGTTGGCATTGGGTAGGTTTGATTTTCAAACTCTCATAGATATACATGTCTCTGGGTGGAATATTAAGAAGCATTTGTTCCCCTATCTTTGTAGATATCCAAGGTCTGTGCTATTTTTATGCCTTTAATTGTTCATATTTGCAGGTAAATCTTTTATGTTGTCAGGAAATAAATCTATCTTTGAGTTGGGGTCAGTTGCTTGTAGCAAGCCATTCACATAAACGTTAACAATAAGGGCTGTAACATATGCCCCTGTGTATGTGTTTATTATATAATTCCTCAGGATCTGTTCATATGTGTGTGTATGTGTTCATTATATAATTCCTCAGGACCTGTTTATATGTGTTTGTGTTTGTTGTATAATTCCTCAGGACCTGTTTATATGTGTATGTGTTTGTTACATAATTCCTCAGTATCTGTTTATATGTGTTTGTGTTTGTTATATAATTCCTCAGGACCTGTTTATATGTGTTTGTGTTTATGTTTGTTATATAATTCCTCAGGACCTGTTTATATGTGTTTGTGTTTGTTATATAATTCCTCAGGACCTGTTTATATGTGTTTGTGTTTGTTATATAATTCCTCAGGACCTGTTTATATGTGTTTGTGTTTGTTATATAATTCCTCAGGACCTGTTTATATGTGTTTGTGTTTGTTATATAATTCCTCAGGACCTGTTTATATGTGTTTGTGTCTGTTGTATAATATGTCAAGAAAGAGCAAACTACAGAAAATTATCCCATCTGACCCTAGCGACCTTTACCCTTTTGGTGCCAAATTTTGGACTGAGTCAACAGCTTTTCTCGATGCTCATTGGGCACAATGTGCCCAATGCGCATCGAGAAAAGCTGTTGACCTGGGATATTCTCTCCGGAACTATAGGCATACTGGTACTTGAATGAAAAGTCTTTTTACGAGGAATTCTTTTCTGGGATCCTAATGATAATTCAGACTAGTTTGACTTAAGACATGATTGGCACTGAAAGACTTAAACCTTATCAAAATGGTACATTAATTTCATACAACAGTCAGCACATTTTGGAGACAGCATGCCTATTTCACAAAAAGGATGACTTCTTCTCCTTGTTCCTATTTTGTTGCATCTTGCACTAATGCTGATGAAGTAGTTCCCTCATCATCATCTACACATTGAACTGTGAAATGGTGACTCCTTGGCACTTATACACCTGGCCAGCAGACTGCAGCCTACTGAAGTTGTGCTTCAATATTATTTTCATCTGTAAGCATTCAATCAAATTAATGTTGGAGACAAGTCAAGCAGACTTACTTTGGTAATTCTAGTTGAGTATGGTCACACATGATGTATGTATTCTTCTCACTTCCTCAGCTCTGCACAGTCCCAGTCAATAATATGTAGGTTACATTCTAAATATGTTTGTGTCATTCCAAATGTGTTCTTGAAGATTAAGTGTTCATCCATGCCTACAGACCCTTTTAGAAAAATTTTTGAATAGGTTCTTAGACTACTTTATTGCTTTTAAAGAGCAATTAATTTCTGAGTATGGATTGGTAAAGGCAAAATACACTAAATATTTTTTTTACCAAAATGAGGTCTCAAACTTCTTTATTCTAAATTTCCATCTTTAGTTCAATTTCCATCCTATCTATTAGGCCCCCAAAAATAATTGTTTGTTTCCCCTAACGTGGCAAACCCATCTCTAAACTCCCCTACTGACCCCCTGTTAACTACTTCCGACCAAAAAAATAAAGAAATGAAAACACCTACCTACCCAAAATTGTGGAATGTTTAACAAAGAAAACATACGGACCCACCCAACCTGTCAGACTAAAAAAAAAAAGATATGCCCACCTACCCCCCCCCCCCAAAAAAAAATGGGGTCTTAAGGGAAACATGCTTGTTTTTTCTTGGGGGGGGGGGGGCTTCAGTGTTGTACAGATTCCCCGATGTGGAGCACATTTGTGCCTCCCTGCTGATGATACCATATGATATTCAGCAGGTTTTTAAAACCATTTTATCAAGCTTGAGCAGCTGTCAGTATAGAGGGACTTCTTACTTTATCTGTTTCAGCAAAGTTGTGAGTAAGGTCTTGTGTTGTATAGGAAGAGATAAGAGAACACTGTCAGTTACCTCAGATCATGAAGTTTTTATTTGGTCAGGAACTCCAGCATTACCACATAAATATTTATATAGCTGCCGTTGCATTTTTACAGGAGGTAGATGTATATAGGAAAGAAGTTGAAAGACTTGCAGAATGGTGAAGATTAATACCTTTTGACATTTTTGTCTATCAGATCCAATCCTTTTGAAGCCCGCAAAACCAAACTTTATTAAAATATGATGCTGATAGTGTGCCAGGTGTTAACAGCGTCCATGCAGGTTATCTGTTACATGCTGGATGTCAATGTTTAAAGTAGACAACAAAAATATGTTATTAGTTTGATAAAATGTGATATTTTTATGCGGATTTTGGCAAGTGAGATAAATGCAGCAAGACTCAATCCCAATAAACGGAGGGATAGCAGGAGGGAAGCAGTTAAACAATTGGGCTGTGATGTGTGATGTTTGGAAGTTGATGAAGGTACCTTTCATTGAAATACTAGCAAGCCTAGTCTAAAGCAAAAAGTAGTCTTAGTCAACAGCTTTCCTTGGGACACTTTGCATGCAAAGTGTCCCAAGGAAAGCTGTTGACTCAGTCTTAAATCAGCGCTGTAAGTGTTAACCCCTGCCACAGGACCAGTGATGTGATTTTCCTGAAGTCATGCAGGGGAGTGGATGTGAGATTGCTATGTGTTGAGCAGGACCAGCCAAGACGGCTCCAATTACCTCTGCTGGTCTCAGACCACTTCAGCAATTCTGGCAGTCGACGTTTGGCAAGCAAATGTAGCTGTCTCTATTTCTATGGCAATTCAGTGCTGGAATGTGATCATTGACCATGCCAAGATGCATTGGTGGAAAATGAGATTTGAGTCTAAAGAATTTAGCTGCAAGCATGGCAGATTGGTCCAGTCGATCTTGGATTGGGTGATCATTACATAGAAATGGAGAGCACCCCACTGTAAGCAATATCATAGGCTGTCGTTGAGGGCAGACAACTTACCAGTTGTCTTTGGAGTCTTCAGCTGGGAAATTAGTCTGCAGCTCGTATGGTTCAGTGGCCAGGAGACGAGATTAGAATTTTAACACCTGGAGCATGAGATTGGCAAATGAAGCAGTGGCTTTAGCATTAAAGTTATATGCTGCAGCTGGAATGTGGTGAATGGGAAAGATTCATGGTGATTTTTTATTTTTTATTTTTTTATTTATTTTTTTTATTTTTTTTGTTATTTTTATTTTATTTATTTTTTTTTTTTTTTTTTTGTGGATTGCAAGGTTTGTTTACATTCTAGTGAGGCAGGAGAACGTTAAGTTAGACTCCGTAGCGTATGCATCATGAAGAGAAAACTTGTGATCCTGGAGGTTACCATCATAACAGTGTTTGATTGATTTCTGTACCATCAATTGCAAATGTCATTGTTTATTTCTAAAGTTATTACTGTGATGTAGCAAATTAAATGACAGACCATGCTATTAGTTTATTTGCCTGTCATATTTCTGGATTCTTGCTGTTTAATTCTATGTCAAAATTTTTAATTGTCAAAAAATAGGTTGGCAAAAATAAGACGATGTGAGATAGAGTTGTTTTCATCTCATAATCTAAAAGTGAGGACATATTTATCACTAAAATGGTTGAAAAGTGACACTTCAATTAGGCCTTATTAGTAATATTTATTATCATGGGTAATTTTGTGTGTTTATCTCATGGTTTTGTATTTTTGATGAACATTAATTTTCTGCTTGATTTCTCATAGCTCATATTTTCACTTTAAACATTTTGAGTATCAAAAGGTGAGATTATAGACCTTTTTCACCCAAACAACAAGTGCTTCAACTCAGTATTGCCAAGTATATCTCTCCATGGGGTCTGTTCTTTCACTTTCATTTTCCCTCTGGTATCCTTTGTTTCAGTTTCATCTACACTTGCCACTTCCGTTTTTTTCACTTTTCATTTTGTGATGACAAGTGCTGGGGAGTCAGATTGTCTGGGTCACATGTTTGAACTACGGACACTTTCCTTTCACATCAATACACATACACTGCCAGATTGCACTGAATGGTCTGCCCCACACTGTGTATTTTATGTCCTTGTAGAATTGCCAGTTCAAATAATGGTGAGTTTCAAGGCATGGGGTTCCATCAATCTGTTTAATACAGGGACATATTGTCTGAGGAGGGAAACATTGTCCAAGTATCAGTACACTTTCTAGTAGATTAAAATGGACAGGAATTTTCCTTATTGGATAATATCTTAGCTTATATTTGGGAAGGGTAATTGGGCAGATTAATGTTTGCTATAGATAATGCCACTGACAGGGTAGGGAGGGATGTGTGGTTGATTGCATAGGAAAAGACTTCACCTAAGGAGCTTGTGTCAGGCTTATCATCATCAGAAGATATTACTGCATGCCTTCATTGATGTCATAGTGATGAGGCTGTACATTTTGGCGAAGCGGACAGCCTGAAACTGATGGAGCAACTTGAAGGATGTGGTGAATAAACAATCAAATCTGAGCAGATTCTCAGATCGTCAAAGTACACCCAGCACTGAGGTGGTGACAGGTGTCACATACAAGCTGTGTCAGGGATCCTAAGAACATCAATCTGGGCTGCTGCCCCATTTGATATGCCAGGCTATGGATCAAGGCCAGTGTGGCATAAATGACAGGCATGTGTTATTGGCAATGAGCGCTCAGTATGTCAGGGATTCATCTTAACTACAGTTACCTGAGTGTGCAGTTGGCATCTTATATGAAGGCACAGGGAAGGTTTCATTGCATGATTTGATGGATTACGCAGGGTGTGCATACACACTTCCTACTTGCTCAGATCCACAGTGATTTTTAGAGCAACATCCATACAGAGTACAGAGTTACAGAGTTACAGTCCTACCTTTCCACCTAAGTATGTGGGACTGTCCTGTTATGCTCTGGCTCTGTTTATGTTTGCCTGTGTATTAGCCTAACAAACGTTCAACAAGTACCAGCAATATGTTGCCTGCTTAGCAGCCCTTCAGGCTATTCATTGCTAACTGTGGGCCATTGCTGGGTAGGCAGCCTGTTCGATATAATTCTGGTGTCAGTGGTGCTTCATAGCAGCCATACAGATGGGCTTCTCTTGTCTGAGAATATCATTTGTCACAGTTGCTGCATAAGCTATGACTTGGGGTCGTTTCCATGTAAACATTATATTTGTGACAGAATAGCCTAGTTGCCACTTGATGGCGGCATGCGAAAAGCCTGGTGCTGACCCAAACTTAGCCATTTACATTTATGGCGAGAGAGAGAGAGAGAGAGAGAGAGAGAGAGAGAGAGAGAGAGAGAGAGAGAGAGAGAGAGAGAGAGAGAGAGAGAGAGAGAGAGAGAGAGAGAGAGAGAGAGAGAGAGAGAGAGAGAGAGAGAGAGAGAGAGAGAGAGAGAGGAGAGAGAGAGAGAGAGAGAGAGAGAGAGAGAGAGAGAGAGAGAGAGAGAGAGAGAGAGAGAGGTCACTTCTGATGAGCCTCAAGATTCATGCTGATTTGCAGGAAGTTCTCTTTTGCCTTTTGATATTGGGTGGTGGTGTTGGGTGGTGGTGTGACAGACTTTGCTTTCTTATAAATGGGAATTATCAGTATTATATCATGACTTAATGTATATTGCTTGACTCGGGCAATACATGTATAGTCAAGTGTTGTTTTTTGTTTTTTTTCACACTTCATGTGTGATCAAATAGACTGCACAAATACTGCAAAGAAATCAGTACAAGTCATACAGGGACATCTGTACTTCTTGACACAAAATGATATTCAAATTTTGCTTCGGCTTAGGTGCCAAGCCAATCACCTGACCTGCTCAGTGGTCACATGATTTGTCTAAGCAATTTACTCCTTAAAGAGCACATTAGAGTCTTCTATATTTGATCTGCAGGGTTGTCAGGATTCTAGGACGATAGCGAGGCATGTGGGTAGCCTGTAAATCAGTGCATGCTGTATCTTAATTGGAGGAAATTACTGGCAAAGTCTAAGTCAGTCAGACAATGGTTTGCTGGAAATGGAAGCTAGGAGGGCTTAGTATTAGCATTATTTGTCCAGTCACAGAATTAGGCAGAGTAAGAAACAGTTAATCTGCCAGGTCATAAAAAGTACATAATGATCCCCTATTCACAACAAGTAAAGCCCAGGATTTTAAAGAGGAATCTTGAGGTATTCACAGAGCTGTAGGGAAGAGTGGAGATGTATGAATGTGGAAAGCCAGGCTTGGAACAGGGACATGAGGGAAGGCTGCCTTGTGATTAAATGGGTGCTACATGAATACACAGTCCTTGGGATCCACATTAAGTCGGTCGTCTACAAAATCCTTCTTAGGACGACACACATTTCTCTTTAACCCTAAAGCTTGTTTTTCTGTTGTCCTAGTCATCCTGTAAGAACAGTTGTCTGGAGGCGCCCGCAAGAAAATGTCCTGGATGGGAAGTATGTGAACATATTTCAATAAAGGCTATAAAGGGTGCCAGCTAGGACTGACAAATAAAATCTGTGACCGCTGCAAAGCACTGTTCTAGCCCTTGCCAGTTTGTGTGGCTTCAATATGCACATTCTCATGATAATTGGGCACTTTTCTCTGACACACAGTCACATATTCCTGGCAAGCATCAGCCGTTTGTTGGGAAACGCCTTTTTCAAGTACACAATAAGAATTGGTAGAACTGGATCCAATTATTTGCAAATTTATACCCATATCTGTAGGCTGTGTTATGATTGGCACCAAATTTTGCTGTTTCTTATTTATGTTGTATGACTGTACGGTTATACAGAGAGGAATAATCATACCACACCAACAACAAACGGAAGATATTTAATGCTCAGCGACTATTTCAACGATTGGTCCTATGACAAGGACATGGCTACAAGGACTGTAGGTCTAACTCGTATATTGAGGTAGCTCTGTGATGTAGCACCAAAACAGTGATCCCCCTGACATAATGGCCAGATTATAAGCCTCCCATCATAACCTGCCACCAGGCTATGGGTATATAGCAGCATCAGGTCAACAAACTGAGGTGGCATTTGGCAGGAAACTGTGCTGCTACATTACAGCTGATTGGCTTCCTGGCACGTACAGCATGGCATCTTACAGATGTCAGGGCAGGATGAATCAACAAACTGACATCATCTTGCTACAGATCCATAGAGTTCATTTTCAATGGAATTTTTTTGCTTTGCATTGTCAAGGACAACTTCTGTTTGATCATGGCGATTGTTTGAATAAATGAACACATCCCCTGTGAAATCGCTAAGTCCTGTCAGTCTTTTATCAGTCTTTGTTGTCAGTCTTATACCAGAGTTTTGTCAGTGCATTACCAGCTAATTATTAGATCTGGTTACACACTGACAGCAGAATGTCAGTAGTTTTAAAGTTACTTACCAGCTATATACCAGTTTACTCATACTGAGTTACATTGTCAAAGTCACAGCAGATCAACTCACACCAAGTATGATTTCATTAAAAATCCACATGATTCAGGGGTCAGACGGATGTCAATCAGGTGTCAGTGCAGTGTTAGACAATGAAAAGGCACTGATACAACTGCCAGTTATTTGCCAGAAATGACAGAATATACTGTCAGTGTGTTATCAGTGTGTTGTCAGTGTGATGTCAGACTTTTATCAGAAACACCAGCCCAATGTCAGTTGTATACCAGAATTTGTCAGTTGAGTACCAGTACCAGTTTGTTGTCAGATACATATAGTGAGGGATAGAATTCAGTCTTGTCTGGTAAGGGATATAATACAGTCTTGTCTCTTTAGCAATATAATGCAGTCTTTTCTCTTAAGTGATATAATACAGTCTTGTCTCTTAAGCGATATAATGCAGTCTTTTCTCTTAAGCGATATAATGCAGTCTTTTCTCTTAAGTGATATAATGCAGTCTTGTCTCTTAAGCGATATAATACAGTCTTGTCTAGTAAAGGATATAATGCAGTCTTGTCTAGTAAAGGATATAATACAGTCTTGTCTCTTAAGCGATATAATGCAGTTTTGTCTAGTGCAATTTTTCCTGTTAACCTTTAAAGTGGTGATCTTAAGGTTGAGTCAACATCTTTCCTTGGGACACTTTGCACACATTGCCTACAAAGTGTCCCAAGGAAAGCTGTTGTCTAAGACTACTTTTAGTGCTTAAGACTAGGCTTGCTGGTAAATGAATGAAAGGTATCGTCATGAGGAATTTGAATCTTTTAATCTGTATAAGTTTAATGGAATGAGAAAAGGACTATAGCCATGGTTAGCAATTGAAGGGTCAAGATATTATGATAAAGCATCTGCTGTAGTCTCCTTTTTTTGTTACTGTTAATTGCTTTAGTTTCACGTTTAAATTTTCACGTTTTTTTGCGTTGTTGATATTTCACTGTAGTTTTAATTTCACTACTGTGGAAATAATTCCTGTTCAAACAATGTTAAAATACTATTTCATTGTGTTTTTATTTTCACGTTTTTGTGCCATCAGCGAAATAAGCGAAAATAAGAATACAGTGAAATTAATTCAGTTTACAGTATCAAGAGTAATACATTATCAGTCAACAGCTTTCCTTGGCATATTTTTGTCCATTGCTCCCAGACAGCACTAGAGAAAGCTGTTGACGCAGTCGTCTCTACAAGGTTCAAATAAAAGTCTTCATGGACAAAATCAAACTTGTTACATTTGCAGAACTGCATCATAATATTATTATATAGGGTAACACATAGGCAAAGATTGACTTGTTTCAACCATAGTTGTGGAGGCCATTATCAGTAGTTTGGGCATTCTTTATTACACCATGCTCTGGCTGGCGATGCAGAAACAGAATAGACTTAGCTTATTACTATTTGATGGACAGCTCTTCTTTGGGACCAATTTGACTGTTCTGATGTTATTTTTTATACAAGCTAACAAGTAATGTGAAACAGTCAGTGGTACGGGATGGTTGAGTTAAAACGTGTACATGTATTTTAAGACCAGAGAAAAGATGGAAGGATAACCGCTGTGGTTGCCATAGTGACTACTGATTTTTGAAGTATGGTAAGAAACCTATCATCTCGATCAAAGGAGCTAATTTCTTGCCATTTAAAAAAAAAAAAAAAAGAAGGAAAAAAAATAATTCAAAAAGCTCATATTTATTTGGGATACTCTAGAAAATGAAAAAATTCTGTCATTAATCATTTCCAATTATCTGCAAATGTACCTTTGTAAGGATTAATTTGTATCAGAAAATATGATGTGAAGACATTCAAGATCCTTGTAATGTGAGCTTACTGTATTTCATGTGCACATATATTTAGATAATGGAATCCCCCAGCTGATATGTCATTTGTGGCAGCAAGTCACATCATAAAGTGGAATAAGAATGACAAGGATCTTGGTGATTATTGGGAGAGTAGACCAATTATTGTAAGATTTTGAGAGATGCAGGAAGCTGTCTGTCTTGTTTGATAAATGCATCACAGAAAGCATCCCTTCAGATGACTCCTGATGAGGGGTGAGAGAGGGAGGGAGGGAAGGAGAGGGAGGGGGAGGGAGAGAGAAAGGGAGGGAGGAAGAGAGAGAGAGAGTATAACTTTTGATAAAATACAAGTCAGGCCTCATACAAATCCGATAAGCATTCCCAAAACTATGCATGCAGTGATGTGTCATCACTAGATTAGGATTCACCTTTATCTGAACCCATACATTTTGTCCACACATTCTGCAAAGTCTTCCCGAGTGTTAAGCGCTACAACTGGCTTGGCACCCAACTAAATGCCCATGAAATCAGTTTGACCCTTGGGGTCTGGAATACTGGGTGGGCAAATTATATCAATTGACAATTCTGCATCAGGAGTAGAGACTTTGCTGTGGCCTCCTATTAGAAAGTAACAGTTCATGAATTGTTAGTAAAGATTGAAATGATAACCTTTGATGTTAGTTTGCTTGCAGATTTCAGACTAAATTTTATGTGGCAAAAGAGGAGAAAATCCAGAAAGGAGAAGAACTTTGAAACCAGAATGTTAATGGTTAATTTGAAGGTGAAGACTTGTTGTGACTGAGTAGGTGATAATTAAGAAGAGAGTGGGTACTCAGGTAGCCCTATGCCAACACTTTTTGAGCAATCACGTTCATCGTCTAAAGGTAATACCAACGTGACCTTTTCAAGTTTTTGCAGAGGGACTTCGTTCAATAATGAAAGTGGTCTGTACAGATTCCTGAGGGTTATGTCAGTCAGAACAGAAAACACAGCGGTGTAGCAAACGAACAGATGCTAGCATTATTGGGCAGGATTTAGTGTTATCAAATAGTCTTTTACCCCCATAGCCTCATCAGCTGATGGCATATTGTCTTTGTCGTGTCTGTGCATGCATTTGTCTATGTGTTACCCTTGCAGAGGCAATAACTTTCAAATTAATCAGGCTACTATCACGAAACCTGTAGTGTAGAAGCATCTCATTGGAAGCTTGGTTGAGTTCAACATTCAGTGACCTTGACCTATAGACAAGGTCACCAGGTGCCATCATATTTTTACTGTTGTAGACATAATAACTTTGAACAAATTAAACTACTATTGTTAAACTTGTACTGTAGAAGCATCTCATTGGAGGCTTGGCTGAGTCAGACATTCGGCAACCTTGACCTATTTGGAAGGTCACCAAGGGTCATCATTTATTTCACGCTGGCTGAGAGGGTCTTATGGTTGTCCTGAGTATTATATTTATACTTACCAGGTGTATATGTTTTGTCTATTTTGAATAATTACTGGCTTTTTATACTTACCAAGTGTCTTGCTTATGGTGTCAAGATACAGATGAGGTAAATTAGCGTTTCAGGTGGCAGTCAGTCTTCAGATACCATGTTTACAAACAAATGGTTGATGGGTGGAACCATCACTAGTAACTTGTTTCAGCGTTTCAGGGTGGTTCCCGTCGTTACACAGCGTTTGCCAGCATGAGACGGCGTTTGCCAGCGTTACAAATGCTGGGAAATGTCACCTCAGCTATAAGAAATTCAAGGTAAAATCAATTTAAACAGTGTCCATTAAAACTGAGGTTGATCAGAACTGTGAATGCTGTTGCACATTGACAGTTTAACATTTAATCCCTGAAAACTGAGCGAACAAATCATGGTCTGTTTTGAAGACATCTCAAGCAGCATCATCCCATTGTTGAAAGCACACATGATTATATGCTGTGTCACTTGTCTACCCCAGCCATGACACTAAGTCATGGAAACCACAAGTCTTGGATGCACATGGATTGATATACTGGCCAGAGAGCCTCGTGGCACGTCCCGGAGGAAGCTACGAGGGCTTTATTTAATCATACCAGGCCTTTATTTGCTTTGTGTGATGCCTACTGTCTAGGTAATTGATTTCATGGACTAGATTGTTGTAGAACAGGCAGAATAATCCCATCAAGTACCAGTATTAACATAGCCATAAATATCACAGGTAAAGGGCACTCTCAGGGCCCTACATGTGACACCCATATATCACCATGGGACATACTGGCATTAGAAATGATCCAGCATCATGAATGTAAACTGCTTCATTTCTCATCAAAAATCATATGACAATTAGGCAGCTTTCTGGGGGCACATTTTGGGTGCTATGTGGCCAGAGTGTGCCAAGGAAAGCTGTTGACTTATTCTTCAGAGTATGCCAAGGAAAGCTGTTGACTTATTCTTCAGAGTATGCCAAGGAAAGCTGTTGACTTATTCTTCAGAGTATGCCAAGGAAAGCTGTTGACTCAGTCCCCAGAGTATGCCAAGGAAAGCTGTTGACTCGGTCCCCAGAGTATGCCAAGGAAAGCTGTTGACTCAGTCCCCAGAGTATGCCAAGGAAAGCTGTTGACTCAGTCCCCAGAGTATGCCAAAGAAAGCTGTTGACTCAGTCCCCAGAGTCTACCAAAGAAAGCTGTTGACTCAGTCCCCAGAGTATGCCAAAAAAGCTGTTGACTCAAACCTCAGAGCATGCCAAGGAGAGCTGTTGACTCAGTCCCCAGACAGTTGATATGGAGAGTTGCTGTAGAAAACTGATAACAGCTACAGAACTCTGTTTAGCTCACAGACACATTTATTATAGGTTCACAATACTGACCCATCACATTTGGTGTTGTACTTCTCTCAGACATACTTTAACTTGTTAATGGCTTCAACTTTCCTGTATTGAAAAAAGTTTCCTTTAAAAGGGAATTTGGTGTGACTGGCAGAATAAATGTGGTGGGAGTTGTGTCCAAGAAGGTTCAATGGTATCTGAGATCAGGACATTCTGATCACAGATGTTATTGCAGAAATGAGTGAGTAAGGACAGTAAATTCTACATTTTGAGAAGTAAGAAGGCTAGAAATATCCAATGTACCACAAATTTGTATCAGATATGGAAGTTTGATATTTATGCCCCCCCCCCCCCAAGGAGGAGGGAGGGGGGGCATGTAACAAATACTTGGTCTGAGCCATTTTAGTTAATTTGGTTTTCACGCCATAACTTGAAAAGTTTTTGACGTAAGGATTTCATATTGCACGTGGTTATTGTCCTGCATCAGCTCCCAGACAAGTCCGAAGATGGGTGACTGTGACGCAATTCCCAAGGTCACAGAGCCATTTTTGTGAATGTGGTTTTCTCGTGATAACTTGAAAAATTTTGACTTAGGGCTTTCATGTTGCACTTTATTATAGTCCTGCAAAAAGTGTATGATGAGTTTGTAGATGCATGACCTTGAACCAATTCCCAAGGTCACAGATCCTTTTTTGTGAGTGTGGTTTTCACATAACTCAAAACGTTTTGACTAGGGTTTTCATATTGCACTTGGTTATAGTCCTGTATAAGGTCTAAGATGAGTTTGAAGATGGGTGACTTTGACCCAATTTCCAAGGTCACAGAATTATTTTAGTGAATGTAGTTTTCATGCGATAACTTGAAAAGTTTTTGACATAGGACTTTCATATTGCACTTGATTGTAGTAGTTTTTAGTTTTCGCACGAGTTCGAAGATGGGTGATCTTGACCCAATTCCCAAGGTCACAGGGCCATTTAGTGAATTTGGTTTTCATGTGTTAATTCAAAAAGTTTTTTGCTCAGAGCTTTCATATTGCACATGCTTAAGTACATTAAATTCATTATTTTGATTATAAATTGAGATGGAACTTATAAATTTACACCAAATATATATTAGGGAAAGGATCAAAATTTGTTAAATTTTTTGTGACCTTGATCTATTTTCATGGTCATTAAGGGCATATAGTAAAGGACACTAAATTTGACATAGAGAAATATGAAGGCTAACAATGCCAAATCTACCACATGAATAAATATAGTACTTTAAACTTGAGGTCAGTGTATAGAGGTGAGGTCATTGACCTGTCATCAATGAGGAGGTCATCAATGTCAGGGAGGGTTAACCACATTAGTTGACACAGTATGAGCATGTGCTGGGACATCAGCCAGTTATTATATGTACATGTTCTCACAAAAGTTCCCTCTCTAAATTGGCATGAAACATTTTCCCTTTGGTTTATTATATTTCAAAAGGTATTCGGGAGTAGGTGGTGCATATGTATGTACATTTTTTGCTTTGTTAAAACCTGAGGAAACTTGGAAAGTCAGTTAAAGGGTTAAAAAGAATGCTGGGCCCCAAGTTGAGATGCTGGAGGACAAGACATGTCAGTGAATGTTGATGTCCTACATTTAGGCTAATTTGATTTGTCAGGGACAAAAAGTAAATTGCCAAATTAAGAATGTTAGTGGGTCCGTCTTATGACAGTAATGGTTCTTATTGGGCTCAGGCAATACAGAATGCTGGAAATTACATGTAGCATATGGCCCAAAAAGCCAATCGGAAGAGAAGTCCTTCAAAATCATTTTGTTTTTCATTTTTGTTTTACATTTGTCTTACTCATCAATCAGTTTCCACCCCTTGACTTCAAGAGGCCATAGGAAAATGACTTTTTGTATCTCACAATGACTTGGCAACTGGAAAGACTTACAGAATTGTTGGTCACTTTCGAGTGTTGCCCCTGGGCCTGTCCCGTTACGTCTTTGACAGAACATTTTGGTTGATGGGCCAGTATTTGGTGTGAGAGTCACCTGCGCAGAAGGACAGGCTAGCTCATCAGAAAGGATTTGTGGTGGCTCTGGCAGGACTTTCATCATATTAGCTTCATCTCGTTGCCATAATTGGGTGTCGTGTCCTCTCGGGAAACGGTCTTCTCATCTCGAGCAATAGAGGATAGGGTCACTCAAATAGAATGCAAATCATGTGGGATTGTGATTTCTTCATGCTGTGGTACAAGCTGCCCAGATTGCAGCAGATTGCCAACAATCCTGGGGGGAAAAAGTCTAATACTTGAAAAAAATGCAGCTGATGCAGAGGACTAGGTGTGTGAGTGCAGCATCCAAGGTGTGAATGAACAATGTTTTCAGTCTGATATTGTGTTTAATCAGTGAAAAACTATGAGGATCTGATTTCCATGTCCAGATGAGCCCAGGCTGTCAGCCAGAGATTAGGGTGTGCCCCTTTAGTTGTCAAAGCCCTCATCAACAGTAAGATAGAGGGCATACTTTTCAGCCCTCCATCCATTTTGTCTAATGCCAGTCATGAATGTTTCCATTTTTCATGGGAGTTTGTTCTTGTGGCACGGTGTGTGTGCGGCCGTAGGCGATGGCCTCACACTCTGCTGCCCGCCATTGTACGCCAAACTGTGAGTATTCTCTGCAGTGTTTTTATCGTTCAGTCCATTTATGTAATTTTGACTTTCTCATCTTAAATAGTAAGGACTACCCTGGCCATATGCCAATTAGCCTAATGCTGTTTCTCTCTGTTTGCCTTAAGAAATCAGTAAATCACTAATTTCTTTCAAGATGAATTGCTGAAGGCTTATTTTGTTGAATTTGGCTGTAGATTTTCTGAGTCAAGATCAGACCCTGAATAGGCTAAATCCATGATAGTTTGTGTCCAATTATATATACTTGGCATATTCTCTCGTGAAAGTTTATACAAGAGAATTTCTTCATAGGAAACATCCAAGTTCTAACTGATTTAATAGCCTGTTCAACAGTCAGATCCAAAAATCTGACACAAACATTGTTTGATGTCGATCAAAGTGTGCAGTGAAGTCCTTCACTCCCCTTTTCATATGTGGACATTTCTCATCAGCGCAGATCTGATGTTGACCCAGTGGAGTGGAAGTGTGGAGTGGATGCTGGGTTCAGCCAGCCTCCATCCTTGTGCCTGGGTAGGTGGAAGTGAAAGTGAAAGTGGATGCCTTTGATGCTGTAACAGGAAAGAAATGAAGTCAGTATTTTGCGTCATATATTTTTAATTTGTCTCTGAGGAATGCAGTGGGTTTTATCATGAACAGTGAATTATGATCAGGTTTATACTTCAAATATGTGAAGGTCATTCACCAAGTTTAAGGGACCTGTCAATTAGCATAAAGTATTGAATACATGTATTGTGATCTAAAGGAAAAAGCCCCATTGACCTTTGGTGATAGTACAGGACTGCTGTGTTCACCAAGTTCTGCTTTATCTCTGGAGAATTGATGAGATTTACTTTGATACATTGTAATTATTCCCATTATAGTGGACCAAATCATTCAATAGACTGCTGTATTGGCAATTGCCACATCAACCCTGTCCTTCTGTGAAACATTGTTGGTCATATATATCACATTGCTGGGAAATTAACACAAATACAATGAATGTCTGGACCAATGTGTGGTCTGTAAACATTATATTTAATTTCATGATTGAAAACCTGCTGTCATTTACCATGTTACAGAGTCCACTCTTGAAAGGCCTTGATTGGGATTTGTAGAAAACAAGGTCTCGTGTACCAAGATACTTTCACATTTTCATATATCAAGAAAACATTTTTTTTTTTAAATTGAGATAGCCCTAATGCTAGTCGTATGGTGAATTAAAAAAAATTGGACTTTCAGTTATATATTGCAGCCAGATATGAGTTATTAATCAAAATAAATATCAATACATCAGTACATGTATATACATGTGCATTTTCATTTAGGATTCAATTTGTATGCATATGGGAAATAAAGGACTTGTGACTGAATCATTTTGCTCATGACCGATGGTTTAAGAGAAGATGGAAACTGGGTGTCTATGTATAGCAGAGAATACTGATGTGGGCTAAGCCTGGCCATGCAGGGCCTGTCAGGGAAGACGGAGTGATCTTAGAAGATGGCTTGGACTCTTGTCTGATGTGGAAGATTGCAGCTGATCACGACATCAGGGAGGAGTCTGAGCGAGCAGGGATGAATGAATTGATCGTGTGACTCTGAAAGGAAAAAAGAAAATAGCTGTAATTGAATGGAAATTGAAGCATTCTTTATGCCCAAATGTCAAAAGGCAATCAGCATTGTATCTTAGATACTTGTATGAAGGTGCACATCATTAGAAGATGGTCATTGTAAATGCACATGTATTTATAATGAATGTCCCCATTGGGCTCCTGTACTGGCCCACAAAAAGATCTGATGACCAGGCAGTCTCATTCCAATCACAAGGTATGGTTAATGTCTTGCCTGGCAAACCATCCTTCAATGGTGCAGTTTGTTCATTGCCTGCAAACCATCCTTCAATAATCTGGTTTGTGCATTGCCTGGCAAACCAACCTTTAATTGTATGGTTTGTGCATTGCTGGACAAACCCTTCTTTGATAGTGTGGTTTGTGCATTGCCTGGCAAACCAACCTTTAAATTTGTGCATTGCCTGGCAAACCAGCCTTCAGACAGTGTACTGATGACACCAGGGCTTGTGAAGCAAAGTGAAAAGTGTCAACTGCAGTCATGAGGGACCGGTGTGGAATGGGTTAAATGGTGATGCAGGTTGTGCCATTATCTGAACATAACAACACGATGTACATGTTGTCAGCCTCCAAAGTATGTAAATATAAAGCTATAATTGTGTGAGAAGACTACATGGAATTCCCATACAGCCAAGTATTCCCATACAGCCAAGTATTCCCATACAGCCAAGTATTCCCATACAGCCAAGTATTCCCATACAGCCAAGTTGCTGTTAGGGATGCAGGGAATAAAGAACCAGTACAAATATCACCTCATATGTGCAGCCATTATCCAATTACCAAGCTCAGCCAGGGATCTTTTTTCTTTTTTCAACATCATTGCTTCATAGTAAGCTGGGCCCCCAGTAATGGACAACAGCTATACATTTTACCTGACCTGTAATGGTCTTAATATTTATGTTTTGTGAGCTCTGCGTTGTCTGACAGGTAGTTGTACAGTGCTGGCTGTGGGCCGTCCCTTCAACAGCCAGCCTGTGGGCAGAAGGTGTCTCAATAGTGGTACAGTGATCCCTGTCTTGAGAGACTGTGCCTAGGGCAGGTCAAAATGTGGTCTCTCAAAACAGGTGGTCTTTCATTAGAGGTATAATAAAATGGAAAGGATAGCATAGTGTTCTGAGAAAGCAGTCTTAAAAAGATATGTGGTCTCTCAAGACAGGTACCACTGTACAAAAATAGAGAAGTGCTAGCACAGGGGATGTAATGAATATGGTCTGTCAAACTAGGTGGTTTATCATCATTGTCACCTGATGGTGGTCTGTCTAGAGAGGTGCTCCGTACACAAAGGCTTCTTTATCAGGTCTCCCAGCAATACGTGTACTCTGTGCAGATGATGGTATTGAGGGGTTTGGGGTGGATTTCTGCTGAAGTCTCGCCAGCGCGGTCTGCAGTCAGGTGTTCACTGGGGTTGAACCCCTTGCCTTGTGCTCTGGTATCACCAAGGTTATTGGCAAAAGATCTGTGAAGACTGATGGCAAACTTACAAGGAAAAGAAACTTGGACCTTGTCAAAAAACATCATTTCTTATGTTGCAAGATACAGATGGCAATACATGTATTATTAAAAGTGCAGGAAAAAAGGACCTTTAATTTTTGATGCAGTTCTACTGTGTGAAATGGGTCAGTTTTTCATTTGTCCTCAAGGGGGCACTGTTGTTTGCTAACGATGGTAAACTGGTAAAGGTATTGCATCTGAAACTTGTAGTAACTATGGATGAAGAAGGTACAGAGGCTACATCAATGCCGTTAGTTTAAGCCTGTGAAGATAGCTGTAAAGTGAGGTTAGTACAAGGTACCAGTGGGTACATCATGTTGATATCACTGGCTCCAGGGCCATTCCCTTATTCAGTCACAGACCCAAAGGGAAGTAACAGTAATGCCTTGTGCTTGTGGTAATTCTATTACAACATGTTGTGCAGAGTGGTGTGGGGCCCAGGTTAATGACTTCTCAAGGCTAGCAGCAGAAAGCTAATTGGCTTTTAATAGCTTCTTGCCATGAAGTAGGAGACTCAGTGTAGACCGGCTGTACCTGACTGTATTGGTTTGTATCCAGCAGCTTATGTTGTACTTTCGGAACAGAGTGATATATTTTATGTTCCTTGGATGCATGTGTATGCTAATATTTTGATGTCCTTAGGTTATTGCAGTGACAGTAAGTTGGCCAAGTGTCTGTTCATGACATTCGTTTATTAGACAAAAAAGAAAAACAAAAGTGCTATAATTTTTGAAGTGTCCACATTTATTAGTAACAGTACACAATGTTCCTATTGATGCATGTATTATAAGTGAGACAGTGTTCCTGGTACAGTGTTTCTCTACCATAATTTACATCTGCACTCAGGCTTCAATTTATCATGGGCATGTGGTCAAATATTGTGATCACATCAATGGCTTCTGGAAGATGGAGTGGTGTTATCCAACACATCAATGGCTTCCAGAAGATGGAGCTGTGTTATCCAACGTCAGATAATAGATTGTATATGACAAGTATAACCCCGGGAGCCTTGAACTACCTTTGAAAAACATATGTTCACCTGTCTCATAATGGGCTGCTTGTCCCACATGCTATACCTGACTGTCTTAGATGTTTGCTGAAAATGCTGATAGCAGAAGCGTGGATGGTCACACAGTAGTGGGTGTCATGCCAGGTTGACCTGCTCAGTAGCCCACACCATACGTATATATGTGAGCCTCTGTGTCCTAGCTGTAGTACCATATTGGGTATAACACAGACTGAAACACTGTAAATGTCTCACCAAAAACAATTTTCTTTTTCCTTTTTTTGGGGGGGGGGTTCTTAAATTTATTTATTTATTGCATTATACAGAAACCTTAGTATTTATAACATCCTTTCCACATGTACACTCAGTACAACCATGTAAGATTTGAAGACCTCATGTAGTGATGCTTTATGTATTCACTGTATGGCACAAGTACCCCTGATCAGGAGGCTTTGATGGAGGATGAGTGCCTCTTATTGCATACCAATGATATAGATTATGCCTTTTATGCCTCATCAATGATGCAGATCACGAGTGCCTTTGTACTCCGTTATGGTGTGGATCATGAAAGCGTTTATGGAATACCATACACTAAGGACTAATGAGTGCATCTGTGTGGATCACATACTTGTGATAAGATGGACTGGGACTGCTTCATGTAACACACCTTGTTACGGAGTGGAACGTGAGTGCCTCTATTTGGCACAGCTTGTTATACCCTTGCAACCAAAGCGTGGAGGGTACATGTACATGTATATGATTTTCAGCTTGTCCCACTGTTTGGCTGCAGCAGAATCCTTGCAAGCAAAATATCTCATGATTTACAGGACAGATCTAACTCCAATTTGCCTCAATCGTACCTTAATTGACACTATTTCTTGACATATATAATTACACTTTGCCGACATTGGTCTTATTTCCGAGGTCACAGAACCTTTGTGTATGCAAAGAGAGGGTGTATATCCAGTCTGTCAGCAATGACTTCTAGTTATGGTGTGGATTAATGACTGTTCTAGTTATGGTATGGATTGTAATAACTGTGTGTATGTATAACAACACAATCTGGTGGTTCTGGACAAAAAAGACACAAATACAAATAAGGTGGTATGGGGTGGATTATGAATGTCTTTCTATCACAGTTCATCGTAGTATAGTGAATTATAGTACATTGTAACATCATAATCTGGTGGCTATACACCTGTAAGGAAAAATGTCCTGAATCTAACACGGATCAGAGTAGAAGTACCATGCATAACTCAATACTGAAGTACCATGCATAACTCAATACTGAAGTACCATGCATAACTCAATACTGAAGTACCAAGCATAACTCAATACTGAAGTACCATGCATAACTCAATACTGAAGTACCATGCATAACTCAATACTGAAGTACCAAGCATAACTCAATACTGAAGTACCATGCATAACTCAATGCTGAAGTACCAAGCATAACTCAATACTGAAGTACCATGCATAACTCAATACTGAAGTACCATGCATAACTCAATACTGAGGAAACTTTCCCTAATATTGACAATAAAGGGAATTTCACTGTATTAGATTTATGTGGCAAGGAACTTGCAACTATGGCGTGAAGAATCTACCACACTGCAGTCAGAAAGGAGGCTGGTGCCGGTAAAAAGGGGGGGGGGGCGCTGGACTTGTTGATTCATTACAGTCCATGTGTTACAACGGATGTCTCTCAGGTATCCAGATGTACTGTCTTCACAGATCACGCAGATCCTGTCGGAAATTGTAAGGCCAGTACTGACATAACAGGTGCCCCCTGGGTCCAGCAGCATGGCAAGTTGTACATGTGGGAGCAGGACAGCCTCTGTGTAAAGGTGAGGGGCTTGGCGTGTTACGTCAGTAACTGGGGATGTAGACTAAGAGACAGGTCTGTCCATCCAGCCACACAACACAGCAGGAAGCTGGTGGCAGTTACTAATCAGCAGGCTGAACTTGTCTGCAGACACTGGAAGATTCGCAGCCTGTTGGCCAGGAAATATTACTTCCTCTCAAAAATTATACACATGATTATTTTTTGAAGCAGAGACTTGCTGGTGCTTCAATAATTAGTCACCTGTATATTTTGACAGTGTATGTATTAGTCACATTGAGATGCTATAATGGTGAAGCCATGATATGACTGTACAGGGCTGAAGCCATGATGTGACACTATAGTGCTGAGACTATGATGTGACAGGATAGTACTGAGACTATGATGTGACAGGATAGTGTTGAGACCATGATGATACAATATAATGCTGAGGCTATGATAAGATACTTAATGCTGAGACCATGGTATGACAATATAATGCCGAGGTTATGATAGGATAGTTTAATGCTGAGGTCATGATAAGATGTTTTAATGCCGAAGCTATGATATCATAGTATGAAGCTGAAGCCAAGTTTTGACTTTATGGTGCAGAGACCGTGGTATGACAGTAAAACACTGAAGCCATGGTATGACATTATGGTGCTGAGGCCACAGTATGACAGAAAAATACAGTATAATGCTGAGGTCATGATATGGTAGTTTAATGCTGAGGCCATGATATGACAGAATAGTTGAGGCCATTATATCATATATGAAACAACAATATAATGTGAGGCCATAATAGGACAGTATAATGCTGAACCCATGATATAACAGTATAGAGCTGAGGCCATGATATGGCAATACAATGATGAGGCCTAAAATAAAATTTTGTTTGTTTGGCGTTTGCAACCGACCCATCAAAAATGACGTAACTCAACAATTTTTTTAAAGCAAACTTTCTTACTTTTTTTTCTCAAAAGGTGGGTAGCAATTTTGTTTCAAGTGTTACTGTCTATTTTCCTAACAAAGTAATATCTTTATGGCCTATTTTATCAATGCTAATGTGAGCTCCACCTCTGTGGTAAAATACAATGAAGAATAGAAAAGATCATGGTGGGTGATAATTGGGGTATTTGACCTACCGCCGTATCAAAAGCTTCACAACAGCTTCAGATTTTCATTTTACTTGCACAGTACTCCAGTTTGTATGTTGATCTGGCAAATTTTCACTTAATCCTGTCTAACGTATAATGCTAAAGCTCCAACAGTATGGATCTATCTCCTCACATTCAAAGCTTGTAGTTGTAGTGCATGTGGCCATGTAGCATTTTCAATAATTTCTCATACTAACACTAGATGGCGTGCTAATGAGGAAGATCTTGACAAGCACCACATGTATTCCTGCTGTGTTAAATAAATTCATTAGTTAATAAAGTACACTTTAACAAAGAAAAAGACTTTTTTGAGGAATTAGGTTGCTTGGGCAGTATTGTTTTAAGGGTATGGAGAAAGTTGAATGAGATCTTTTAATGGAAGACATGTGTCAGATTATCTGATAATTCTGGGAATAAAAACAGGATATCATTAGCATAAGCATCACAACAACCAACCCTTCACAAGATACCAAAATCAAACATTTTACATATAAACACTGTTAAAATTTATGTGGAATATATAACAAAATATCTTTTGTGGGTCAAAACTCATGCATTTTTGTGTTGCAAAGTGTTGTACTGGGGTTAGTAAAGGTTGTAAAAGGTTTGCAAAAGGTTGACAAAGGGTTTGTAAAAGGTTAACAAAAGGTTGTGAAAGAGTTTCAAATGGTTCAAATAGTTACAAACCATTTCAAACCGTTTCAACATTTTAATCAATAAGGTTTAAAAAGTCTGTGAAATGGTTGTTAACCATTTGAGAAAGGTTTAAAAGTGTTGAAAAGTTTTTTAATGCGTGAAGAGGAAATGGTTTGGAAAGTGTTAGAAATGGGTTTGAAAAAGCTTTGCCTTAATTTCACTCAAAGGGTTGGAAATAGGTTGCAAAAGGTTGATGTATTTGGTGACTGTTAAGTTTAACGCAGGTTTAACTGTATATATGTATGTGTGTGTGTGTGTGTGTGTGTGTGTGTGTGTGTGTGTGTGTGTGTGTGTGTGTGTGTGTGTGTGTGTGTGTGTGTGTGTGTGTGTTTTCAGTGAAAAGCTTCGATAAAAGCATACTACATGTATAGACAAAGAGGCTGGTGCATACAATGAAAGAGATGAGAGACTATGATTAATACACTGGATGTCGTAGACTTTTACATGTAATACTGCAGAAAAGAAAAACAACTCTAATTCCATGCAAAGTACATTTATTTAAAGCATTTATTATTTGTGGTACCTGGTGTCACTTTACCCAAAGGGGGGGGGGGGGAAGAGCCTCCCTAACGATCCACACCTTTGAGGGCTGAGTAGGGAACACCAAACAAACAATTTCTTAAGCTTGGCCTGGGGAGATGATATTATATAGCAAGGTGGGCTGTTGTAGACAATAATAATTGGTGCCAACAACTTTGTAATGAAACTGGTGATTGAACTATGGCAGTCTGCCTTGATGTACGTGTGGCAGCAGGTGCTCACTACTGCCATGTACATCAGTGCCACTGCTCGTGCAATAAAATGCCTATAGATGGAGTGGGTAGACCTTACCGTGGCAGTTGAAATTTCCAATTACTGTGTGTGATCAGCTGGATAAAAAATTTAATCTGTTAAACATGCAGCTTTCATCAAAAGGTAGATATGAGACCGTGATGAGAGCTATCAATTCACTTTTTTTCAGCAAAAGCAGCTGCCCATCCGCATTAAATGCAACTGATACATTTCATGTTAAGTCACGTGCCTTGGTTCCATCATGACAGCTTTGCATTTATCAAAATTGAAAGTAAGTTTGTAATCCTGAATTGAAAAATTTGTACTGACGGAATTTATCCTAACATGTAGTTGCTATTGATGGTAGATAATTTGCTTGATGGATGCATACAAAATTATGACAGATCAAGTTCTGCTTATAGGTTACTCATTCAATGTTCTAAATGAGAATTATAACATGTTTTTCGCCTGTCACCATAAAAAAAAATTTTCACTTTGAGTGGAAACCTGTCAGATTTTAGTGCAGCATGCGGGCTACATGTAGGCATTCAACATTTGCAAGAAACCTGACACAATGGCTGACTGTATTCCCAGCATGTCTCACTTTATGTATTTATGTAACTTAATTAGTAGAGACCTTACAGTTGATAAGTGCTTTTTGCATTGCCTGGTAGTTGGTCATTGGTTTTGGCATTGCCTGGCATGCCACATCATAGCTACAGATAATGACAGAACAAAAGAAAGGAATTTGAATTAGTGGGTGTCATTTCAGTTACGTGCAACTCTTTCAGTGAGCAAAAGCTATATTCTCACTGGAATTATTACTTTGATTTCAGATTCAAAGTCTTCATAAAAAGCCTTTGTACTTAAGTACCAGCATGAAAGATTCCGAAAGTAAAATAGAATGGTCCAGGTCAACAGCTTTATTTGGCATGCTTTTGGCACATTGTGCGCAAAATGCACTGAGGAAAGCTGTTGACTGAATGTCCAACATAGCACTGAGAGGGTTGAACTACTAGAAATGCGACCACTCTCAACCCTGTGGAGACCTGGTTGACCTCTTTCCTTGGCACATCACCCACAAAGTGCCAGAGTGCTATTGTGTCACTCTGTCAGCTCTAAGGTTTCAGTTGGTTGAAGGCCAGTTAGTCTGTAACAAATCAGCGATAAACCCTATAACAAATCAACCATAAACCCTATAACAAATCAGCCATAAACCCTATACCAAATTAGCCATAAACCCTATAACAAATCAACCATAAACCCTATAACAAATCAGCCATAAACCATAGAATAAATCAACCATAAACCCTATAACATCAACCATAAACCCTATAACAATTCAGCCATAAACCCTATGCCAAATTAGCCATAAACCCTATAACAAATCAACTATAAACCCTATGACAAATCAGCCATAAACCATAGAATAAATCAACCATAAACCCTATAACATCAACCATAAACCCTATAACAATTCAGCCATAAACCCTATACCAAATTAGCCATAAACCCTATAACAAATCAGCCATAAACCCAATAACAAATTAGCCATAAATCCTATAACAAATCAGCCATAAACCCGATAACAAATCAGCCATAAACCTGATAACAAATCAGCCATAAATCCAATAACAAATTAGTCATAAACCCTATAACAAATCAGCCATAAACCCTATAACATATTGGCCATAAACCCTATAACAAATTAACCATAAAACCCATAGCAAATCAACCATAAACCTCATTGGTCTCGAATATGCCCTTGAAATAAACTGACCATAAAGTCAAATGTTCTTACACTTGCCCATGAAACAAATTGACCATAAAATCTGTTGGTCTCCACACTTGAAACAAATTGACCATAAAACCCACCAGTCCCAAGCTTGCCGTAGAAACAAATTGACCATAAAAGCCACCAGTCCCAAGCTTGCCGTAGAAACGAATTGATCATAAATGCCATTAGCTCCAAACTTGTCCATGAAACAAATCAACCATACAACTCATTGGTCCCAAACTTGCAGATGAAATAAACTAACCATAAAACCAATTGGTCCCAAACTTGCTCTTGAAGTAAACTGACCATAAAACCTAGTAGTGCCACAGTATAGCTCTTGAAATAAATTGACCATAAAACCCATTAGTGCCACAGTATAGCACTTGAAATAAATTGACCATAAAACCCATTAGTGCCACAGTATAGCTCTTGAAATAAATTGACTATAAAACCCATTAGTGCCACAGTATAGCTCTTGAAATAAATTGACCATAAAACCCATTAGTGCCACACCAACTGTGGAAACAAATTGATGGTAAAAACTTTGATGCCACGCAAGTTCTTGAAACAAATTTGATAGTAAAACCTATCTGTGCCAAACCTTTGGTCAAAGCCACTGGGCCCACTTCAACTATGAAACCGTCTGTGAAAGCAAATTGGCTCTGCCAAAAATGACTCGTCAGGTTACACAAGAATCCCTGACCATAACCTCACGTGGAATTGGACTGGGGTGTTGAAGTGATAAGTTTACTGCTTAGAATGTTAAGAATTGATCCGAAGAAAATAACCATTGTGAATTCTTCTCTTGATAAATACGTCAGAAAGCCAGTACATGTATCAGCAAATGAATTATGGCGCAATATTGGACAACTGTGAAAAAATTGTGGGGACATGCTGCTTTTGTCCCCATGCACAGATCTAATAAAGATGAATGTAGTTTGCCTCAGATAGACATCACATGAAGTTAAATGATAAATGGACTGGAGAGGTACATGATGTGAGGGACAGGAAAACTCATTTAGCGTTTATGGAATGAAGGTTGTTTTCTCAAAAATTGCATGAAAAATGCATGAAGGTCTGTACTTTTGAATTGATTACAACCGTCAAGTGTGATGCTTCTGATCTTGACTGAGAAGTTTTCCAAAAGCTTGGCAGATGAACAATGAAGTTGCCGTGGTAACACTTTAGCTTGTGCTCTCAGTGTATTGTTGTTGTTACGTAGTTTTCCATCGACTGATGACATGTTTCATGTCACTCTTTATTGTGCTTTTTCTCTTTAGCTGTATTCCACATTTTATATGGTAATGGATTTAAAGACATCATTTCTTACTTTTGTATGGTAGTTATCAGATCATTACTACCTGGAGGAAGCATTTATTTTAGCTCAGCTTACTTCAGTCATATATTGTCTGTTGTCGTCATCTGTTCACATTTCACATTTTTTATTTCATTTTCAAAATTGTTGACCATATCCTCTTCAAACTTGGTGGGGATCTAGCTGGGGTGATTCTTCAAGTGGCTCTGCTCAAGTGACTTTAAGATTTTATTTGAAATTTTAGCTCAGCTGACTTGTCAGTCAACTGAGCTTATGGTCCTCCTTCCGTCATCATCCATCAATTGTTTATTCTTCTGTCTATCAAGAATTCACATTTTTTACTTCTTCTCAAAAACTGTTGGCTGGATTGACTTGAAACATGGTGGGCATGTGTCTGAGGTGGGTCTCTACCAAGTCTGTTCAAGGGTTTGAGTGATTATGATCCAGTGATTTTTAGATTTTTTTTTTCATTTTTTTTTCGGGGGGGGGGGGGGGGGGCATTTTTAAAAAAATCTTCTTCTGTATAAATGCCAGGCCACTTGTTTCAAAGTGCACAGGGATACTTCTGGGGATCTCACCGTAATTTGTGCACCAGGTAGTGCTGCAATTTTTTTTCTCAAAATTTTCATTTTTTTTTTTTGTAAGTTAGAGCTGTTTTGACTTCTTCTCCAAAACTGTCACTTGGGTTCTTCTAAAGACTTGGGTGAAATATAGCTTGTGGAAGAGTCAGACAAAGTCATTCTCCAGGTGATGATATTCCTCATCCCTGATTTTTAATGAATTTTTCAATTTGGGTACTTGTTGGTTAATGCATACATGCGCATTCACTATAATTCAGGTCTATGGGGATTGCAGTGGAAATTCACATGTTTTACTTCTCCAAAACTATCAACCAGATTCACTTTAAATGTGGTGCAGATGTATCTTGGGTGGGTCTCTACCAGTTTGTTCAAATGGTCATGTACCAGTGATTTTTTGAATTTTTAGGAATTTTTTGGTTCATTATTTGGAAAAACCTGAAAAAAAAGATCTTCTCTAAAACAGCTCTGCCAGTTGCTTTGAAATTGTATAGGGACACCTCTACAGAATTTATTCAACAGGTGGTGCTGCAGATTTTTTTCTTTTTTTTTTTTTTTTTTTTTTTTTTTTTTTTATACAAGTTTTTGTGTGTTTTTGCTATATTTGACTTCCTCTCCAAAGCCGTCATTGAGATTGTTCTGAAACATGGTGGAAATGTAGATTTTGGGAGGGTTAAACAAAGTTGTAATCTAGATGTCTGATTTTTAAGTCCTGCTGACCAAAGGTCAGAGAGCTTATGCAATCACTCATGTGTGGCTAGCTGTAGAGAATTTGTTTGTCAACCAGCTAGCATGGATAATTTTAAAGTCAGCCTCTTGATCTTTTTTGGACATGTTCTGTGAATGAAAATCTAGGTTCCTTTTGTTATTGGTGGCGCCACCTACATGATTACAAAATACACAAGCCAAAAAGTGAAAAAATTGAAAACATTCTGGTGTCCTTGATTTGTGATGGCTCTTTCTAAGACAAACATTTGCACCAAGTGAAAATTGGTGGAAATCTTATCTCATATATTGAAAGCTGTTGAGAGTCTGGAATTTCTTTACCAGCTGTGATCATAGGTATCACAAAAATTGAAACAGGATGAGAAAAAGTCAAATACAAAATAGAAGTAGCATGACTCCTTGGTCTGCAATTTGTGCAAAAAAGATTTTACAATCATGTATATCAAACACCCTGGTCATGGTTATCCATATACATGTATAATTATTTGTTGGTAGATGTCTACACAGTTGAGTAATCAGCAGCCGAAGAGAGAACTAGTCGTCAGTATGTAGATAAAGGGCAATACAGTGTCGCATTTGTCAGGTACAGCGAGAACACAGCCAGGAAAATCAATATATTAGCAGACTGGCAAACCATATAGCATGAAGTTAACACAGCAGGGCTTAATATGTGTTTGATTGATCACAGTTCATATATCTCAATTTGATTACTATGTATGGAGAAAAATGGAAATGATATAAATGTCTTTATTTTTTGTCAAGTTAGTTACCTGGTCAAGACTACCTTAACCATTTCCAGGTTAGTTACCCTGCCCAGACTACCTTAACCCTGTCCTGGTTAGTTACCCTGCCCAGACTACCTTAACCCTGTCTAGGTTAATTACCCGGCCCAAACTACCTTAACCCTGTCCAGGTTAGTTACCCTGCCCAGACTACCTTAACCCTGTCCAGGTTAGTTACCCGGCCCAGACTACCTTAACCCTGTCCAGGTTAGTTACCCTGCCCAGACTACCTTAACCCTGTCCAGGTTAGTTACCCTGCCCAGACTACCTTAACCCTGTCCAGGTTAGTTACCCTGCCCAGACTACCTTAACCCTGTCCAGGCTAGGTACCCTGCCCAGACTACCTTAACCCTGTCCAGGTTAGTTACCCTGCCCAGACTACCTTAACCCTGTCCAGGTTAGTTACCCTGCCCAGACTACCTTGACCCTGTCCTGGTTATAGTAAATCAACAGCTTTACTTGGTGTGGGTTGGGCTGTATGCACCCAACCCAGGGCTCACTAAGCTGTTGACCTGGGGTGTGCAATCATTAAGGTGTGCTCACTCAACAACCACTCTCAGACTGTAGAGTGGGAGCTGGTAATGTGCTGCCACTGTCATACTGTGCACTGGGAACAGGTGATGTGCTGCCACTGTCATACTGTGCAGTGGGAACAGGTGATGTGCTGCCACTGTCATACTGTGCAGTGGGAACAGGTGATGTCCTTTCACTGTCATACTGTGCAGTGGGAACAGGTGATGTGCTGCCACTGTCATACTGTGCAGTGGGGACAGGTGATGTCCTTCCACTGTCATACTGTGCAGTGGGAACAGGCGTTGTGCTGCCACTGTCATACTGTGCAGTGGGAACAGGCACATGATTGTGTGACAGTTTTTAACCTTAAGGTGCTCAAACTGCTGGCTCCTTGGGGGACACATACGGCCATAGAGTCAGGAATATGTTTACATCGATGTTACCCACTTCACACAGCAGCATTTGAGGCACATAGTTGTGCTTTACTGGAGCGTCCAATGCCCTGCTCTCCAATCATAAGCATAGTATCAGAATATATCCCAATAACAAGTGGTATCTACTTTTTAAACCATGATTCTTTTGTCACTGGCACAATTTTATAGTTGGAAACCCTTTTCACCACCTTAATCCAAGAAACTGTGTCGAACTATTTTTTGACCTGCCTCTGCACCCACGTGCCAGGTCTTCCTTGGCACGATCTACTGAGCACGATAAGAGATACAAAACGGGCGTCAATGACCAGGTCACTGGATGGTGTAGAGGTTAGAGCAGTTGCTTTAACCTGTGGATATGTTTTTTTTTTTTTTGTCTGAAATAGAGCAGAGAGAACACTAGTTCTCCATGGAAATTCAAAGTCCAGCATCCTGGTGATAGGAAGTAGTTCTCATACAAGAGACATCCACAGGGATTAAACTGGAAACACTGCAGAAGAAATCCCTGGCAGTGACAAAAGAGGCATGGTCTAAAGTCATGAGTCTCAGAGGCTACAGTCAGCTCATATATAAAGCATAGTATGAAGTCACCAGTCCCAGAGGCTACTGTCAGCAAATATAAAAGACATAACATAAATAATGTGTCTCAGAGGCTACTGGCAGCTCATATACAAGGCATAATGTGAATCCAGAGTCTCTGAGGCTACTGTCAACTCATATACAAGGCATAATGTGAATCATGAGTCTTAGAGGCTACTGTCAGCTCATATACAAGGCATAATGTGAATCATGAGTCTTAGAGGCTACTGTCAGCTCATATACAAGGCATAACATGAATCATGAGTCTTAGAGGCTACTGTCAGCTCATATCCAAGGCATAATGTGAATCATGAGTCTTAGAGGCTACTGTCAACTCATATGCAAGGCATAATGTGAATCATGAGTCTCAGAGGCTACTGTCAGCTCATATGCAAGGTATAACATGAACCATGAGTCTCAGAGGCTACTGTCAGCTCATATACAAGGTATAACATCATTACATGAACCATGAGTCTCAGAGGCCACTGTCAGCTCATATGCAAGGTATAACATGAACCATGAGTCTCAGAGGCTACTGTCAGCTCATATACAAGGCACAGTATTACGTCATGAGTCTCAGAGGTTCTGCTGACCCTTTATAAGGGCTAATGGCACAGAGCTTGGTGTATCAACATCTTGTACTGGGTGACAACAGGTTAAATGCTTTATAGTTTATGTACCTGTTGCACTAGGTCACACCCAGTGTTGTGAGGCAGCCTGCCAGGTCTGCGTCCTGGGTAAGTACAGCATAGGCTTCAATGCAGAGTCCATTTGGCTTTGATACAAAACATATATATTAGTCGCAGTTTTGAGAGACCACTCCTATTGCAGGTCCAAAAGTGGTCTTGCAAAGCAGACGGTCTCTCAATGGAGGTCAGGTAATAAGGAAAAGATAATACTGGGAACCTGTAAAATGTGGTCTGAAAATACAGGTGGTCTCTCAAATGAGAAAATGTATTGAACCATGCTTCAGAGGTTCTGTTTGCCTCTATTATCAAGCATAAGTATCAAACCATGACTTAAAAGATCTCTCTGGCTCATGCAAAAAACACACCTATATCAAATCATTTCTCATAGCATCTATTTGGCTCTCATACTGTATAGAGCATAATGTCAGGCCATGTTTTAGAGGTTTTCTGTGACTGTTATAAAGGGTACATATCAAGCCATCTCTTTGAGGTTCTGTTTGACTCAGATATAAAGCCTACATATCAAGCCATGTCCTAGAGGTTCTATTTGACTCTGATATAAAGCCTACATATCAAGCCATCTCTTTGAGGTTCTATTTGACTCTGATAAAAAGCCTACATATCAAGCTATGTCTTAGAGGTTCTATTTGACTCTAATATAAAGCCTACATTTCAAGCCATGTCTTAGAGGTTCTATTTGACTCTAATATAAAGCCTACATTTCAAGCCATGTCTTAGAGGTTCTATTTGACTCTAATATAAAGCCTACATATCAAGCCATGTCTTAGAGGTTCTATTTGACTCTAATATAAAGCCTACATATCAAGCCATGTCTTAGAGGTTCTATTTGACTCTAATATAAAGCCTACATATCAAGCCATGTCTTAGAGGTTCTATTTGACTCTAATATAAAGCCTATGTATCAAGCCATGTCTTAAAGGTTCTATTTGACTGATATAAAGCGTACATATGAAGCCATGTCTTTGAGGTTCTGTTTGAGTGATATAAAGCCTTCATATCGATCCATGTCTTTGAGGTTCTGTTTGACTGATATAAAGCATACATATCAAGAGATGTCTTAGAGGTGCTATATGGGGCTTATCCAAAATACATGTATCAAACCATATGGCATAGGTTCTGTTTGTCTGTGATACAAGCATCTGTATCAATCGATATGTCAGACAGTGTAGTTGGCTCAAATGCTGAGTATATGTATAAGCCATTCTTTGATACAGAGCAAATGATACAAAATGAGAAGAGACAGAGATCACAGACAAATATCAAATACAATGCACTACCACTACATCCATAGAATGACTCTGTGTTGATGTAATCACACACTATTGGTTGAAACATATTTTATTTCAAAATAATATGAAGAGAATATATTTACATCATGTGACAATAATTGGGAAAGGGCTAAGCCGCGTATCCCTGTATATTAATCCCTCTTGTGAAACGAATACAACAAATGGACATGACTTAACAGAGGATACAAGTGCCGCCAGATCAACTGACTCTGAAGGCGCCTGATTAATTCCGAAGCGAAGTAAACAGGAGACATTCACAGTGAACAAAAACAGATAGAGGAGCACAGATCACAAAGCAAAAGTATGTGGTATCCTTTGTGTTGTCTGCAAGGATATTCTAAAATGAATGGAGCAAGATACATCAAATCAATCAATACCAGTTTCTGTAAACTGACTTGCAGATGATGCAGCTCTTTACTTAACCGTTACATAAACAGCCAATAATGGTCTGCTGGCACAAATATTATTTAGAATAAATCAGGATCCTGAGCTTAATTAAGCCAATTCAGAATCAGCATATATCCAAGAATTGATGAAATATTAAGGCAAAACTATCCATGTATGCGATAGTGTAGGAGATTACATGAGACATGAATAAAGCATTTCCAGGAATCCTCTAAAAGTAAAAGCATTCACTTTAGTGCAACAAATAAATCAACAAATACTATCACACTGAAAAAACAGCCTCACTTCACATGTAGATAGTTAACAGAAAGAAATGAAAATTTCTTTGGCATGGATGTGTACTGCTGATAATTATGATACCACCTTTTGCCTACAGAGGGCAGTGCTGACCAGAGATCAGAAAGTCTTCTCTGTGCATGGCGTGATAACTGGTTGGGGCACCGGAATTATAGGTGAATTGTAAAAGAAGGCCAAGTGAAGGTTGAAGGGACAATTACTATTCAGTTCCGAAATAAGGCTGTCAATTACTCTTGAAATTGAAAGATTTTGGGTTCTTTGAAGTTGCTTACCAGTGTGACAAAAATCAATTCAGGATAATAGAGGCCAGTGAGGGCTGACTGTCTTCTTACCACAGCTGTCTGCAGATGCAACTCCTTCAGTTTGAATGGAGGGTAAACAGTGAGGTGACAGGATATTATTAGGAGAAAAACAAATCTCAGGGTCAGTGAGTATGAAAAAATCATGTCCAGCAAAATCATGACAATGATTGGCCAATTACAGATGTAGCAAATGCAGTGAGATGAGAGATGAATGTGTACAGCCCATGAGGAGACATACGTCGCAGCCTCTAATCATTCATCAGTCATACGATTTTGAAAGACAATTTCACTGGTAGGTTAAATAGTGGTCTCTGAACCAGGTGGTCATTCGTGGAGGTACAATGAGGTACAATGAGGTACAGAGATAGCACTAGAGGCCTGGTATATGTGACATCTGAGGCCAGGTGGCATCTTGGGAGTTGCCTTTGAGATGTGTCACTATGGTTGCACTTGGTCCAGACAATATCTAATCATTGGGAAGAACGTCTAGGTGGAAGACATATTTGACATAGGCATTTTGAAATTGACATGTCTGATATATGGGAAATGACTCTCTGGCAGTGCTCAGTGTTTAAACACTTAGCTGTGGATTGCAGCTTACCAGGGAGCAAGCCTTTCGGAAAATTGATGTCTGTTATAGCTGCATGTGGAGGACACAAGTTCTGGAAGCATCTCAAGTAACATCAGAACGAAAACAAATTGCTGTAGCAGAACTTAGGTATTATGGTGAGGCGATTAATTGATCAACAGGATCCATGTGATATGCTAATTCCTCATCTGTATTGCACACCAATTACACCTAATATAAAGCACTTAATACCTGACTGAGCACACTGCTTTATAATCAATTACTGACATTGACGGTGCTACTCATTGTTATTTGCTGAAGTTGGCTCCCATTTAAAATCAGAGCTTTCCTTGAGAAGGCTTCCATGTGCATGGCAATGGCAGCTTAACCCTTTCCTAGTCAGAATATGGCAGAATCAGTAGCTTTCCTTGCACCCAACCTGTGCCAAAGAAAGCTATTGACATAGGGTGTGCCATCATGAATTGTCTTACATACAAATCTCAGCAAAAAATGTTTTCTAGTAATGAGAAATTTAAGTAAAATGTTAAGGCAGATCACAATTTACATCCAGGTGCTTTTGGGTGATTTGAGCGGGAAAGGGTCAAATTGCATCTTTGATGTAGACTGAACCAGTGTGAGATAGTTTCACTTTCTATGCCAGCCAGTGTGATTCTGATTGATGTTAAAAATCTGAACAAAATATTTTTCATAATTGGCGAAAAGATAAATCTTCCATGTCTGGCAAACTAGTTTTGAACTAAATACATCCATTCCAGTGGAACAGTTGATAGTCTGTGGATGTGTGTGTGTGTGTGTGTGTGTGTGTGTGTGTGTGTGTGTGTGTGTCCTAGTGCACTCCAGGGCTTCCATTGAAGACCTCAGGTGTGAAGAGGACAGAAATGATGGGTTAAAGAGGAATCTTGTGTTTGGCCTATGTTTGTATATTAACTACATGTATATTGTATGAATGCAAGGAAAAATGCAATCAACATATTTGAGTCAATTGAATACATACTTTATATGCCTCGAGTGGGGTCAGTTTATGTCTTCGTTTTTATGAATTTTGCGGACAGATGTAGCACATGCAAATGAGCCAGTATGACACGAGTCACTTATTGCCCTCGTAGCCTTCTAAGCACACCACCCAAAATGCAGCCAAAAACTGCCCTGAAGGGAGGAATGGCCTCTCCAGAAGAGACAATATCATGGCATTGTCATCCATTCTGTATCGTAGTGGTGGTCTTTTAAGAGAGGTGGCCTTTGACGAGAGGGACCTAAAGAAAGGGGGGGGCAGTATAGGTGTAAATACACTCCCATTGTCTACTAACCCCATCACAACTAGGGGTTAACGGTTATACTCTGGGTCGGTGGGTTGAGTGTCATATAGACAAGCTGTATTGAGGCTGGAGGGTCCAACAATGGAAGTCTTGGTCAGGACAGAAATGATTTGTAATAGAGGAATGCTGGGAAATGTGGAAATCGTGGATGTACTATGAACTGCAAGTATAGCAATACAGTTGTACCTGCTGTACGCAACCACTGCCATGAGAGGCCATGTTTAAGGTCCTATTACGCCAGCCACATGAACCCATTTCTTTGTTAGTTTTACCTGTGGTGACAGGTCACTTGCTGTGTGGAGCTACGCTTTTGTGGCAGAAAGGGTGGGCAAGCCACACATGGCAGGTACCAGTGTAATACACAGGCTCCTGCTCACACAATTAACCCTTCAAGCGCTGATTTAAGACTGAGTCAACAGCTTTCCTTGGGCCACTTTGTGTGGGCATTGCACGCAAAGTGTCCTGAGGAAAGCTATTGACTAAAACTACTTTTTGCTTTAGATCTAGGCTTGCTGGTATTTGAATGAAAGGTATCTTCATGAGGAAGTTGAATCGTTTAAACATTATATGTCTAACGGTAATGAGAAAACAACTATAGCCATGATTAGCACTTTAACAGTTAAGTCCTGTTTTAAGGGGGCATTGAGAGATGTGAAAGACTACTGCAGTCAACATCTGAAGTCTGCTCCAAAGTATGGAGATTAGGAGAGCAGGGTCCCCAGTGTAGAGGTCCTTCTCTTATTGTGTCACAGAACAATGCTGAACAGGCAATATGGCACTTCAGACAGCATGGCAACGCAGTATAGGACAGCCACTTGACAACCACGACTTTACAATTCACATGGGACTGCCTGGCCTGAATGTCGTCTTGTACAAGTGGGTGGAAAATCTCCGTACAGGCTGTAAAATAGTCTGAGCAGGACCCTGATAGACTCCATAACTGAACCCGTGGGTATTTTCTGATGCAGGCGGAACACAGAAGCAATTATGGTATAATTAAATTCAATCTTGAAGGCTGCCTGGCTGGCTGAGATGGCTTCCTGTCTTATCTTCAGTAGTCACTGCTATTTCAAACTTCACATTGGGTCGTCCAGTCATATGGAACTGATGCGGCAAGGCCAGTTATCTCAACGGTTCTATCTGTAACAGTCTTGATGTATTTCATTTCTGTGTGTAGATTTCATTAAAAATTAAAGACAAATAAATGGCTTCATTACTTCCTTTTTACTGTTGAAAAAAAAATCAATGTTGTCTTTGCTTACAGGATATAAATCATGTACAGAGCTCATGATTCATTCAGGACATACTGGGATATTGCTTCAGTGAGTTGATTTAAAGAAAATCAACCTTTATTTTCCACTCAAATTGCCCCAAAGCACCCATATGCAATCTGTTGTCTACTACAATAGCTTTAGATAATATCTCACGAACAGAAAATATATCTCATTCCACCCTAATGACCCTTTATCCCGCTAATATCTAAATGTCGTCTGCGAATTGTATTTTACTAATTTAGGGATTAGTTTTTAAAATTTTGGATGAAACTTGCATGGAAGATCATTCCAAATTATATGCCCATGGTCAACAGCTTTCCTTAGTGCACTCTGGGTACATTGTTTCCAGAGCGCACCAAGGAAACCTGTTGACTTGGTCTTCTGTCAGGGTGGAATGAGATATGCAAATAAAAATGAAGGTAAGACCTACCAGGAAAGCATGGGTCGGGTCAACAACTTTCCTTAGAGCAGGTTGGATGTATCTCACCCTGCCCATTAGAAAGGAAAGCTCTTGACATTTGATTGTGATAGGTAGAGGAACACTAGCTTCACTGTAACACTGGGAAGAGAATTGTAAAACATGGAAGGAGCTTAGGGTTATCGTAACATGGGCAAGGGACTTAGTCTTGTTGTAACGTGGGCAAGGGACTTATTAGTCTTGTTGTAATGCTGGGAAGGGAATTACTGAGAAAAAAACAGGCGAGACCAGTGGCGAGGTGTGGAAAGAGAATTAGTCTTATTGGAAGATGTACAGGGGACTTAGTCTTATGGGGAATTAGCCTTATTGTAACACAGGGAAGGGACTTAGTCTTCCTGTAAAATGGGAAGGGGTAAAACACTTACATGTATGTTGTAACATGGGGAGGGGATCAGTCTTATTTGTAATGCAGGAGGGAATTTAGTCATATACATGTATTTTTCATCTATCTATCTATCTATCTATCTATCTATCTATCTATCTATCTATCTATCTATCTATCTATCTATCTATCTATCTATCTATCTATCTATCTATCTATCTATCTATCTATCTATCTATCTATCTATCTATCTATCTATCTATATATATATGTGTGTGTGTGTGTGTATATATAAGGCTTTATTTTGAACACTGAGTGGGCAATTAGTTTCATTGTAAGACTGCGAGGGGACTTAGTTTTAATGAGAATGAAAATGAGCAGTAACAGTGTAAAACAGTGGCAGGAATTAGCACAGAGAAAAATATAAATATTAACCATGAAAGCTGGTGACTATGAGACTACTTTGTGCTTTAGACTAGACTTGCTGGTATTTGAATGATTGAATGAAAGGTATCTTTCGTGAGGAATTTGAATCTTTTAACCATTGTATGTTTTACGGTAATGTATAGTGTAATGAGAAAACGACTATAGCCGTGATTAGCACTTTAAGGGTTAATTAATACTAATGTTACTTACTCTAAGCATGCAGAGTCAATATTGATAGGAGTGAAGTTGTATTGGCAAAGTGGATACTAAATGTACTGGTGATGTTTCTTTGCAGTACATGAAACCTTTCTGCATGATAATGAGAAATGCATTTAGTGGGTCACCACCAGAATGCAAACTTGTAGCTAGCCATATGGAGAGACTATTATTTACTAAATGAGACACAAGCAAAGGTTACATTAGGATACAAAAACAGAAAGGTGGCAGAAGACCACATAACAGCACTTAGTGGTACATGTATAATTGAGTTTCGATCATGGGCAGCCTCTATGCCACATGTAGTGGCAGTCAGTGCATCATGGAGCTCTCACACTGATGTGTTTTTGCCTTGCTACATTGGCAGGTGAGACATAGTCTGTGTTCACACTAATGAAAATGAGCAGTTTTCTGAATATTATCTGGGGATACTCTTCGTGCTATCTGCCCATTCTACTACATTAAAATGAAATGTCAGCCTTTTGTCCCCTCTTTAAAAGAAAAATCCTCCTGGTGGATGTTTTGGAGGTGGGGGTGGATTTTGTCTGATCAAGTTTGCTCAACAAGGTCTGAGTCTCCACTGGGATCTTTTTCAGCATGTCTAGATGGTATGTCTACTTGTTTTATGAATGCTGGACACGTGCACATGGGCAAACAATCTGGGACCCCTGTCATGTCCATAATTGGAATTAGCCTATCTTTTCAAAGTGTGATCCATGTTCAGCAGTTCGTTTAACCATATTACGTCTGTCTGATTAATCCAAAATTTCCCCACCAGGGGTGGTATAGCGCAGGGCAAACCACATTAATTGCCTAAGAATATTGGAGGAAGTGTGAACAACAATGGACAGAGCCTCCGAGTCTCCTGCCTCGGCAAGAGATCTCCCACTTTTTCGTACTTTTTTACAAAGTCTCCCATTCTCCCGCTTTTTATCAAATGTCTCACACTTTTTGTAAAATAAAAAAAAATAGCATTATGCCATCAGTGGCTGTAAAGTTGTACTATTTTGCAGTGTTGTTGTAGTTGTACTCTATACGCCCGGAATATGTCAATGGTGGTGCCTTAACTGGTTCAAAATGCAAGAAATGAAGGTGCAAATTTCAAATGTTCCCTGCGAGAGCATGCTTCCCCTAGCTATGCATCGCACCTTCAGCGCTCTCCCTTTTAATACCTGCAGGAGGGGGATCTCCCACTTGTAACATAGGATACCTTGGAGGCTCTGAATGGATCCAAAAGCTGACTTTTCAGTTCATATAGCTTTGTTTTGTAATCAGATTAAACTCTATCTTGGAATATATAACAGCTCTGATGATCTTTTTGAGCCACTGCCACATTTATAACAGAGTAAACCATTGTCTATTCACTATGCTCAGCTTAACATTAATAGTATGAAGTACAAATTTGAAGATATATATATGATACCTTGAGTGAAACTCTAGTAGATTGCCTTGTTATCAGTGAAATGAGTAGGACAATTTGTTTCCTGGTAGGCAGTTTTGTGATTCCTGTGATTTGATTGGCTGCAGCATCCCAATCATGTCAGAATATTGCACAAAATGAGTCAAAATATGCAAGCGTTACATATATGTTTGATCACAGTGTGGTTATTCTCTGGAGATAGTACTGACATTTATGAGGGGAACAGTTGTAGTGTGAAGTATGTGGGTTGGTGTTAGAGGTATGTTATCACCTGGCAACCACAAGGAAGTCATCTTAGATGATGAAGAAGACTTCTTTCAGTGGGAGTGGAGCGAAGGTTTTATAGAAGTAGGCATATGTTGTGATATAGTGACTAACGTGGTCGGTGTGATTCATTTTGTGGAGGTAATGGTCACTTCATAATCGCAGAGTTTTTGGAACAGTTGTGTGCATGCTTTTCTGTCTGTGTACTTTGCATCGTTTCATGACACTTCATAACAAAACAACCTTCCTTTGTGTCAGAACAAAAGTCACAGTGCACTTTCTATTAATATAGTGTCCAAGGAGGCCAAAGGTTTGTACTGCAAAATATATCTCTAGGACTCTTTATAATATAAAAAATTCTGGCAGGCAAAAAAAGAAAAGAAAAAGAGAGAGAAAAAAAAGTGTAAATGTGTTCACTGTTTAGATTATTGCATGAGTATGAGATAAGCTGTGTCTGAGATTACAGAAAATCTTAAAGTTTAAATTAACTCTTTAAGTGCCAAATTTTGGACTAAGTCAACAGCTTTTCTTGGCATGCATTATGCGCAATGCGCCCAATGCATGCTGAGAAAAGCTGTTGACCTGGGATATTTTGTCTGGAACTATAGGCATGCTGGTACTTGAATGAAAGGCCTTTGTTTGATTAATACAAATCTGAGATCCTAATGATAATTCAGAATTGTTTGACTTTAGTAGATCAACTTTAGATGTGATTGGCACTGAAAGAGTTTAGCAGAGAAAATGGACATTAGACATAGAAATGTGATATGATGTTATTTATGTGATTGATGCTTTCATATCGAAAATGGTTTAACGTTTGTGTGTTTGAAGAACTTTCTTTCAGCACGTGCAGTATTTTTGCTAAGATTGGAAATGGTTCATGAACTTTTTTATCCTGCTGGTCAGGACAAAATAAGTATTTTTTCCACCATCTATTTGCATGATTTTCCCTTTCTTGTTAGAACACTGAGGGAGGTTTTTATGGTATTGACTCAGCATGCCTGTCCTGTTCTCTTGAGCCTCATTTTACCTCAGACAATACAGTTGAATATCATGGACTTAGCCAGATTTTGCTATGCAAGACGTAACCCATCATTTTAGGCAACTAAGCCTTGCAGTGTAAACAGTTGTTCACGGTCAAGAGATGTGTTTAAATCGCATCGACGCATGCCTGCTTAAAGTTAGTGCGCTAATGCAAATGTGAGGGGCAAAATTACTGGTGGCTACAAGTGTTCAGAGAAAGGATTGCCTTGCTCGCCCCCCCCCCCCCCAATGGAATAATTTGGTGTAGCAAGTCATGAAATTGTGCAAGTTCATATTTAAAAGTTGGTAAAACTTGAGGAGCAGGAAACTTGGAATTGGCACAAGTGACAAGATCTGTAAGTGAGCCTTTTGCAAATCCTTAAGCTGTTCAATCATCCAAGACTTTGAATGAGGGAAAGACATGCCTTCTACAGGGTGTCCCAGACTGACTATATAAATCATGCCTTCTACAGGTTGTCCCAGACTGACTGTATAAATCATGCCTTCTACAGGGTGTCCCAGACTGACTATATAAATCATGCCTTCTACAGAGTGTCCCAGACTGACTATATAAACCATGCCTTCTACAGGGTCTCCCAGACTGACTATATAAACCATGCCTTCTACAGGGTGTCCCAGACTGACTATATAAACAGTGCCTTCTACAGGGTGTCCCAGACTGACTGTATAAACCATGAACCACAATTGATTGTTTGTAGCATTATGGACAAGATTAGTTGAATATGTTTAGAATGAATGCTATGTGGACTATCCATAGACACAGTAAAAAGGATTGAACAAACTTACCTCTAAAATAGATCCAAAAGTTGGAAAGTTGAGCAAATGAAGGAGAAATGAATAAAGGATGTGGAATATGTTAGAATTTGTTTTTGACAGGAGAAATGACTTAAGTATGTGGAATATTTCCAATGCACTGCCAACAAGCGGGTTACAATGCTATTGTTCAAAGAAGACCAACAGAACTATAACTAAATGGGATTTTTTTAAGTAGATCAAGCAAAATGTTAATTTGATTTTTCATATGAGGAAAAATTCAAGTAGAATGCGGAATTGTCAGATAAATACTTTGCAGCACAGGAACCGTTCTCGACACGATTTTGATACATATCACATGTAATGTGAAGACAGAGCAGATGGCAGTGATATAGCCCAGGTAGACACACATCACATCAGACCCCAGCAGCAGCTGCAGTTATACCTGTAATATGCAGTATGCATATTAATTTCCCACCATGGGGGATGTGTGGGTCGCATCACTGTCGCAGACAGGCCATATGCTCATTTCTCACACAATAGGCAAATTTTGAGTAATGTAAGTTCACAAATGCCAAACTGGTATTCTTCTATTACTACCCAATCCATATATTAAAAAAATTACCATATGCCTTCAATAAGTATTCTGTAATTCCAGAATATTAGGGATGTCCTGCTTGTCCCCAAATGCACCGACCCATATCTCACCATATCTTACCAAGCGAGACTAGGCAATCAGGTGTGCAGTTGGGGCGGGAACTTAATATGCATATCTCCTATTGCATCTTTACCTGATATGCTGATTTGAGGAAAGGTTTTTCGTGCTCATTAGTGGATCCTGTGCATGTTTTGCGGAGACATGTTTGCAATTTCCACATTATGTCTGTTGATGACTTCCCCTTTGTCCATAAGTAAAAGCACTTTGTCTATTGCTTCTAGTGCAGCAAACTCTGTAGAATGTCCATTTCTGAAGCCATATTGGGTACCATAGAATAAATTATTGCTGCTGAAATATTTCAAAAACTCTTGTCAATTTGAAAATTGACAGAGTTTGCAATGTACAAAAAAGGGCAGTATGTATCATTAATCATAGTAAATATAATGCACATATAGAACCTATTTTTAAAGAAAGAAATGATGTTAAAAGTCAAAGACATATATGAAGGACAACTCTTGAAATTTTATTTCAAACATTGTAATAATGAATTACCTAGATATTTCTTGAGCATGTCCATCATGAAAATAACTGACACACATCAACATGATATGCGAAGGAAAGAAATTTTCAGGGTAAAAACTGGAAATAGATTTGCTGAAAAATGTGTTCGACACCAGATTGTACAGACTATCAATGAAATACCAGACATTGTAAAAAGGAAAGTACACACACATAGTTATTCAGGTTTTAAAATATAGATGTATATCAAACAATATCTTTTACAAAAATATGAATCTATTTGTAATATCCCTAACTGTTATATATGCAATGCCTAAATGTTTTAAGTTTACATATATGTCTATTCAAATGTTTAATTACCCGATTATTATCAGTCATGTACAGCAGAGATATCCATGTCATCAAGATATCTATATATTTGTGTGTTGTCACCATGGCAATTTATAATGACTAAACAAATTTAATTTGGATGGCTCATATTGTTAACAATTGCTGAACAATCTTAATATGAGTCTCCTGACCAAATCCATGTTTTTAAAGAAATAAATTATCGGATTGATTGTTAATTCGTATTGATGCAATATACCTGCTATGAATTACACTATACTGTATTATGCTGGTCAAATAAATGAATTGAATTGAATAGAATTGAAAATTGATGTACACAATTACAAGAAACCGTTGGATTGCTGATAGAGGACTAGGTGATCAGATCACGCCTGTCATATGGTGCACATTGATACCACAAGAAATAGGTGTTGACAAACCAACATGGTTTCCTCAGAATGGCTGTAGTATGTGTCACTTTGCTGTCATGGCAATCTATAACCATGATTTCACCGGATACCTGATACTAACACAGTGCAGACTAGAATGTATAGAAACTGTACCACTGTGATTACACTGTACACACTGCACCCATGTTCTACTGAATGCAGAACTAACCAGGCAAGACAGGATTTGAGGTTTGGAGAAAATTTATCTATGATTCTGCCCAAATATTTTTCTGTTGACAAAAAATTTGAATTTAAAAAAAAAAAGACAGAAATTTATATCTGGGCACTGTTTACAAATCTGAGCAGAAAAAGGTTAAAGTCCCTGGCAATGTTGTCTAACAGTTAGGGATAAGAATTGATTCATTAGAAAGTGGGAGAATTAAATTTTGATGACTTATATTCAGAACTTGGGTGTCTGGTTAACCAAAGGATTATTTGTGGACTTCATTTGGCAGCACCTGTGTATACTGGGTTATGTGTAAGTTACTGGCAGGTGTTTGTCAGAGGTTGTTGATAGATGTACGTTCAGATATGACAGCGGGGCCAGTGCTTGTTGTCTGTATTTGACCTTGTTGCTGACTCAAGACTAAGTCAACATATTCCACTCCTACAGAGAAGCCATGCAATTCATGGAAAACACCTTGCGCCCAGCACAGAGACAAAAGTAAATCAAAGTTATTTGACAGTTGGCTGCATGGCAACAAAACGAGTCTCATGGTACAGGAAGTCCAAATAACGTGTTCTCTTTTTGACTTTGGTTATGTAACTAGGTAATGAGCAAGCATCACAACAGGTACTGGTGACCCTATGAAGGCTGTACTGACAGTAGAGGTCATGCAGGACATTCTCTGATGAGATCGTGACATTCATAAGGTTTACAGGTACCGGCAGCAAATTAACACAGGATACTGCCATCTGCAAGCAGACGTCAACACTTCATTAAGGACGCCATACTGGAGGTTAACGTCAAGCAAATCAAGAGGAAGTGTTTATATTTCTGCCCAGTTATCTTTGATGCCAGAAGTGGAGGAGAAACATTGCTACTGTTTTATAATGTACGTGCAGCGGCTGATTGCTTGTATGACTGGAGAACAACAGTAGCTTTGTTTATGAGGTGGTTACCTGATTTACCATTGGATTACTGCACCATCTGGGCTCCTGTCCTGGTGAGTCTATCCAGCAGTACTCGACTGGCCAGTGGACACAGATGGAAGATACAGCTTTGTACTGCCTCCTACAGGAACAACAAACTAAACACTTTTTCATGGACATGCTTCCTGGAAGTAAGCACACCGACATCCATCGATTGAGGACAGCAGCATGTTCCTACTGTGCAGGCGTGGTGTTCATTTGATTATAAAGCGTCTTGGAATTAGGAATACAAATATATCATTGCCTGTCTAGATCAGACAGAAACACAAGATTCATTGTCATGGTTATGCACATACATCATTGGAAATCTGAAGACTAAATCAAGGAGAAATTAGGAGTGCAAGTTACTCAAGCCATAGTCTTGTTGAGGCTTAAGGGACTGGTCAAACAGTAGCAGAACATACACACAGGCATTAGGCTATCAAGTACAATGTGTGCATTAACCATTTAAGAGCAAACTTTTGTCAGATAATCATGAAAAATATTAATTGTCATTGAACAAATTGGTGAATTTTTTTAACTGACGCTTATCAAGACTATTCATGTAAAAATGAAAGAAGTAGTGGTACTTTTAACTAGGTTAGCATTAGGATTTTAAAAGTAGTAGCCAAAATTCAAATTTTGTATAGGAAAGGCCAACAAAGGCCTGTAATCTTTTTAAATTTTGCATGAAAATGAAGAATTTGAGGTTAACTTTAATAGTCATTTGCTACTTTTACCGGCCATCTTGAAGTTTTAGTAGCATTTGGCTATTTTGGCTACTGCCAGGGATATTACCTACATGTAGCTTTTAGTTAAAAACCACAAAAACATCTAGTGAAGCAAAAATGATACTTTGAACACATCCACAGTCTGAAATGCAGAGTGAACATCGTTAAACATACAATATTTGATTGTAGGTCAGTGGAGATATGTGATGTAATATATACTGGTATCCTAACCTGTAAGATAAGCAGAAAGCATTAATTAATTGCCTGAAAGCAAGGATTGAGTGTATTAGAATGATATATTGAGATGCCTATGGGCAAAGTATGATATTATCCTGGTTAGACTGGGATCATTGGTGCCCCAGCCCAGAGGAAGCCAAAGACGCAACCCATACCACCTCTAGCTTGATAGTGGTGTGGTGTATACAGCAGACAAATGGACACAATCAGCGATGAGGGAAGTTAATTTCGCTTGAAACTTCGAAGTGTTTGAGAGTGGGCAGCCTGACGGGGAAGCCTGCTGGGACATGGATCCAGCATTGAGGTTTGACATGTATACAGGCTGGAGTGCTCATGATTTCAGGCAAGAACACCACATTTAACTATTAGAACGTTTATATGCACCATTCAGGGACATATATATTCTACTGTAAAGCAGTCATTTTGGTTGTCTGAGGTTTTATAATGCAGCAGAAAGAGGTTTGTGAACATAGTTATGTAGCATGCTAAATTTCCATTTATGACTGCCTTCAAATATGAACGCATATAGATGGCATAAACATTTTATTGGAGAATGATAGTTTACTGTGGCACATTTGGTATATTTGAGATAACGTTTCATGTGATGTTTGAAGTATTTCATATTCTGCTGTAATGTTACCCATGGCCTCCTTACATAGACAAGATCATGATATACGAGTCAGGAACCATCATCGAGATTAGAAGAAATAGGCATTCAGAGAAATCGTTATGAGGAGAGGAGAATGGTGAAGGTAAATAAATATGTCGGGTAGCTTTAGATTTAGCACTGGTTTCTTTGTGGCTTAAATCCGATTGTTGTAGTTTGGCAGAGAATGCCTGTCGTTATAGTGTGATCCAGCACTTCTACACTATGGAGACCACATCACATGACGGAGGAAAACAGTTCACTTAAGTGGTGTCGAAGCACCACAAATATTATGATACCAATCATAATGTAATGGAGTTTTGTCAACCGTACACGTTAAACTAGGATTGTCTGGTGCTTGCCCCAATGCAGTCAGACCTAGGCTTTACGTGGAAGCTGCAACTAAATTGCGTTGTGATGAGGATTGATAGGTAACTGGTACTGAGACAAGGTCAACCAAGAGAAAACTGACCCTTCTTTCTGGGATCTCCAGCAGTTTACAGAATGCACGACTCTCGGCTTGACATTTGTAAGGAACATAAACTCTTGGCTACATGTTGAATGTGAGAAATGTGGTATACCGGCAGTGTTGATGTGACCGGATGTACTTCCAAGTCTCAGTGAACGCCAAGACATAGGGTCATTACTTTGATCTAGTTGTGTATACGTTGATCTAGTGGTTATACCTGTCAAAGATGACTCAGCCCTGCTACATATTGCGTCATGGCAGTAGGCAGTATTTGTTGCGGGTGGCGTCTTCACGCCCAGTGAGCAGGTAAGAATGATACAGTTCCAGGCCTCGCCCACCGTCACAACATACAGCCACATATTGTCTGATAAAACGTCACCTCACTGTAGGAAATGCTCTGTGCAGAAAGCACACTGTTAATGTGTCGCTGTGAAGGCTTTGGTTTTGAAAAATATATGAAGCACAGGTTTAGCTTAGAATGGCTGAGGCAGGTGACTTGTTGTGTACTGTCATGCCATAGGTGTAACTGAATGTCAACCACATATATAAGAGTAAAACATTGTCACTGGAAACAGGAAGAGCTCCCTCATTGTGACAGGGGAGACCTCACTGCTACCTTTTGGATGTGTAGCTGTGCCAGTTTAAAGGAGATTGAACTATTAACTGGTAATAAGATGTTGCAAGAAAGTTTTAAGCACTGTTTGTAGGTTATATATATTGAAACCAAAGGACCCTTTTTGTAGTTTCAAAATTCGACACAGAAATTGAGAACCATTGGCTTTATTTTAAGGATAGTGCAAGGACTTTTTTTGGCAGAAGACACCACCATATACAGCATATGCATATTAAGTCATGACTGCAAGGAAACTGAACACTTTTAGCAGGTCACAAGTAGTAAAAGGACATTAGACACTTTTATTAGTTCACCAGGATTTCAAGGACATGGAACATTTAAGTGTGTCTTAAGATAAAGCCTTTTCCTTTAATTTGATAGATATGTTGGAGAGAATATGTGGGTGAAAAAGAAAAACAATGTCAATGATAGTGAAAGCTAATTGATGTATTGCGAAAGCTTTGCATACATAAATTGGTAATTCAAGGACAGCTATGTTTTCACACACATTTCCTGCACACGTCGGTGTTTGGTTAAGGAAACAATTTTGTTGTAAAGCATAACATTCATGCTCACATTCTATCTTTTCCTTCTCTGAACATTTATGATTTAGCTCATTGTATATTCTGCTCAACATGTTCAATATTTCAGGAACAGCCACAGTTTGGCAAATGGTTTATTGCATGCACACATCCAGTGTTTCAGGGAAAGCTATGATGTACCACATGGTGTATTTCATGTATGTACAGTGTATTGTGTTTTTCAGGAACAGCTATGTTTGACATCGTAAATATTCTGCACACATTGTTTGTTTCAGGGACAACTACATTCAGCACATTATATATACATGTATTCTTCACACATTGATTGTTTCAGGGACAGCTATATTCAGCACATTATATATATTCTGCACGCGTGTGTTTTAGGGACAGTTCCATTTAGCACATTTTATATATTCTGCACACTTTGTGTGTTTTAGGGACAGTTCCATTTAGCACATTATATATATTCTGCACACATTGTGTGTTTTAGGGACAGTTCCATTTAGCACATTATATATATTCTGCACACATTGTGTGTTTCAGGGACAGCTATGTGCGTAAGCTACAGAGGCAGGAGGAGATGCGGCGGGTGAGGGAGGAGATCGAGCGGCAACAGGAAGAGGACCTGATCAAGAGGGAGCAGGAGCAAGGTCAGTTGAAGGTCACGTGTACACAGCAGCCACTTTGATACACACAGCTTATACAGGTCAACATGGTAGCTAGCCCAAGGAAGTTAACAGTCAAATTGTATTGTCTTGTTCCAAGTAATTTCTCCATATTAGTGCATGAAAATGAATTAAGTTTTGCAAATATTAGTGAAAAAAAATTGTATGTATTATTAAAATTTTTAGAAACATGTCATTAAAACATTCTAGCATTACTGAGCTTCCAACTGTTACTTGAAAAGTCTTGCAGAAATATGATAACAGGGTCTTGCAGACCAAATGGTATTGTGGCCAATGTGTATTTTTTCAGGAAACTAAAAGTCCAATGCTGCTGACCCAGGCCTAGTTTATAGCAAAATATGCCCATCACAACTCTGCACTGTGCTGCATATGTACATTTATGAACCATGAGCTGTACGATCTTCTCAAATGGTCTTTAGTAGAAGGGGTTATATTCTTTTGAAAGTGGAATCAAAAGTTTGTAAATTGATCACAGTATGTGTCGTGTATGTAAGAGGATGTTTGGGAATACCCAGTGGTTTAAACTATGACAGGGGAAGGTACCTTTAAAGGATAGTGAAAGCAAAGTATGTCTGCACAAGTCACAAGACTGCTGTGTTGTATAACAACCATCTGGCACTGGATATTGCTGTAAAAGGAAATAGTAGTATAAGAGAAGGGGATAAGATGAAACAATATGAATAGGAGGCTCATTGTGTCAGAAGGAATAGCAAATCATGACGCACCAAGGACAGATATTTTTGTCATTTGTTCTGACACAACAACCAAATATAGTGAATGCTGCCTCCATCTTAAACTGTGATGTTTGTATATGAGGAGGGTAGCTTTCATCTAATTTGAACTTCATATAGTTCTGTAATCTTAGAAACCACACTGAAGTATAACTTCTAGTGTCTAGTGCATTCCTTGGATAATAACTTACCCTTGCATGCACCAGTAGTTTGACCAACACAAAGAAAAAGGTCATCAGTTCCAACAGACCCAATGGTATAATGGTTGAAACATGTCAATCAAATGACACTTGCTCAGAGCCATCCAGATTTAATCCCACTGGATCTCTTGACTTTAATTTTTGTAGCAAGTGAGGAGTCACCTCAAATATCTTAATCTCACTACTACAAAATCTGTATTTAATAGTCCCAATGACAAAATAAAGTCAGCAGTGGTTTAACTGAAGTCATTGAAGAATAAATTACTGGCAGGAACAATAAAGGAATGGTTAAATACAAAATTTTACATGCCTTCTCCTCACACAGTCTGATTGGATGGATTTTATTGGGATTGTGGGGAGGTCAAAATTTAAATTGCTAATGATACTAGTGGTACCACCTATAATTTGACAAAAATTATGAGCCAAAATATGTTTGGGATGTAAAATTCCATATTTGGAAAAGTAATTAGATAGCCCAAGTCCAAAGCTAGAATGTGATATAATGTCAGTGACCTTGACCAATTTTTATGAGGTCACCATGCCTGTTAAGTTGTAAGAGGTGACTTTGTAATGGCAGGGTGTAGATTGGACATCAATGGCAATATCAGCATGGCACCAGGCTTATGGGCCTCTTGTATCACATAATTTGAGTGACTTTGATCTTCTGTTCCAAGGTTACTGTGGACATAAAGTTAAGGACTCACTGATTGTTGTCTTGGCACATGCAACAATATCCATCACAAGAATTGCACAAATAACTATGATTACATGTGGAGCGAATGCCATCTGGCGGACATTTTATACACTAAGAGGTGCAATATAGCCACAGTGCCAGCAGAGCATTAGGCCCATGGGCCTCTTGTTACTTAAATTTCATGTAACTAAAAAATATGTTTTGTGAGAATTGTAGAAAGTACCTTTTATAATGGCACACATCAGGTCAACAGCTTTCCTTGGCATGGGTTGGACACAATGTGACAAGGAAAGCTGTTGACTCAGTCTTATTCTGACCACAAATTGAATATAAAAAAAACGAGAAAAATTGACAAGATTTCAGTGATACTACATTCCTAGCTTGGAAGTTATAAGGCCTTGTGTATACTATTCAAAGTGATCCTGCCTGCGGCTCCCAGCACGACTGTTTTCAGTACCTGGGGTGTTAATTAGTGGTAATGCACCCCCTGTGTGAAGAAGTTCAATAGTTGGGATGAGAATAAAAGTCCAGTATAGTGCTTCTCCATGGATGGATAGAAGATTATTGACTTTTTTTGTGATATAAAAATATTACCAAAGGCAAAATGGTCCATTGATGTGAGCCTTTGCCATAGTGGAGAGGTTCAGACGCAGCTAACAGAGTGGCTATATGAGGGCCCAGTGGTTGGGACATGGCATGTCATACCAGTATATCTTAAAGGTCAGGGAGGATGACATGACAAACGTTGAGCTTAAAGACCAATAGCCTGGATGCTTTATACTTATTTTGCAAAAATTTTATCACCTACAATCATAAAATGATTGTGTTTCCTACAAAATGGTTCAGTATGATGTGTTCTTGTACAGATTAAATATGTTACAAGGTATGGCTTTCTGCAGCAAAGATAATTCCCACAGGGAGCATACAGTGGTCCCCCTATTGTTAGGCCATAATTCCCACAGGGAGCATACAGTGGTCCCCCTGTTGTTAGGCCATAATTCCCACAGGGAGCATACAGTGGTCCCCCTATTGTAAGGCCATAATTCCCACAGGGAACAAACAGTGGTCCCCCTATTGTTAGGCCATAATTCCCACAGGGAGCATACAGTGGTCCCCCTATTGTAAGGCTATAATTCCCACAGGGAGCATACAGTGGTCCCCCTATTGTTAGGCCATAATTCCCACAGGGAGCATGCAGTGGTCTCCCTATTGTTAGGCCATAATTCCCACAGGGAGCATACAGTGGTCCCCCTATTGTAAGGCCATAATTCCCATAGGGAGCAAACAGTGGTCTCCCTATTGTTAGGCCATAATTCCCACAGGGAGCATACAGTGGTCCCCCAATTGTTAGGCCATAATTCCCACAGGGAGCATGTAGTGGTCCCCCTATTGTTAGGCCGTAATTCCCACAGGGAGCATACAGTGGTCTCCCTATTGTTAGGCCATAATTCCCACAGGGAGCATACAGTGGTCCCCCAATTGTTAGGCCATAATTCCCACAGGGAGCATGTAGTGGCCCCCCTATTGTTAGGCCGTAATTCCCACAGGGAGCATACAGTGGTCTCCCTATTGTTAGGCCATAATTCCCACAGGGAGCATACAGTGGTCCCCCTATTGTTAGGCCATAATTCCCACAGGGAGCATACAGTGGTCCCCCTCTGTAAGGTCCCTCTCAGGAGAGGCCACCCACTCCACAAAGGCCACTTTTCTATGCAAAAGGATGGCGTTTTTATTATATTTGACCCCTCAGGAGAGGCCACCTCTCTTATAAGGCCACTATTTTTTGGTACATTTGGGGTGGATTTATAAGAGGGGGTCTACTGTTCCTCAAATTCAGTGTGCTATCAAGTGATTCTTTGTAGTCTAAGCATGGACGTTTAATAGTAATTGTAGTATTGTGGCTTCACCAGTTTTTAGGGCATCACAGTTTTCATGGTACTGAGTTTTTGCCCTTTCATCGTGATGTCAGAAATAATTTCTAATCAAAACAGCATTGAAAAATATCAATTATGCTTATAAACTAGCCAATATTGAATACATTAAAATGTGAACACACTGAGCTGTCAGGCATTGAATAAAGTCGCTCAGTGTACCACAAAAACTGACGTACCACAAAAACTGGCTCCAGGAGCATTATACCCTGTTTATACACATTGCAAAATGACTCAATGCAAATGAACTTCAAGCCAAGCATAACACCAGAATATTGTACAGATGGCATAGCAAATAAACTTAATGGCAGCACATGACACCAGCATATCTTTCTGCTGGGGGCGGGGGGGGGGGGGGGTGGAGAGAGGTGGCACAGCAAATAAACTTTAAGGCCAAATGAAACCCAGCATCTTATCTTACAGCTGAGGGAGGAGGGTATATCAAGTGAACTTAAAGGTGAACCATAACACTGGGGTATCTTAAAACAGAGGGAGGATGGTGGAGCAAATTAACTTAACAGTCAAACATGACACAACATATCTTATAGCACAGGGGCTATGGCACAGCAAATGAACTTATAGGCCAAGCATAACACCAGGATATCTTATAGTACAGGGGGGGATGTCACAGGAAATGAACTTATAGGCCGAGCATAACACCAGGATATCTTATAGCACAGGGGGGATGGCACAGGAAATGAACTTATAGGCCAAGCATAACACCAGGATATCTTATAGTACAAGGGGGGGGGGGGATGGCACAGCAAATGAACTTATAGGCCAAGCATAACACCAGGATATCTTATAGTACGGGGGGGATGGCACAGGAAATGAACTTATAGGCCAAGCATAACACCAGGATATCTTATACTACAAGGGGGGGGGGGGGGGAGAATGCCACAGGAAATGAACTTATAGGCCAAGCATAACACCAGGATATCTTATACTACAAGGGGGGGGGGGAGAATGCCACAGGAAATGAACTTATAGGCCAAGCATAACACCAGGATATCTTATAGTACGGGGGGGGGGGGGGATGGCACAGGAAATGAACTTATAGGCCAAGCATAACACCAGGATATCTTTTAGTACGGGGGGGGGGGGAGATGGCACAGGAAATGAACTTATAGGCCAAGCATAACACCAGGATATCTTATAGTACGGGGGGGGGGGGGGATGGCACAGGAAATCAACTTATAGGCCAAGCATAACACCAGGATATCTTTTAGTGCGGGGGGGGGGGGGGGAGATGGCACAGGAAATGAACTTATAGGCCAAGCATAACACCAGGATATCTTATAGTACGGGGGGGGGGGGGGGATGGCACAGCAAATGAACTTATAGGCCAAGCATAACACCAGGATATCTTATAGTACAGGGGGATGGCACAGGAAATGAACTTATAGGCCAAGCATGACACAAGGATATCTTATAGTACAGGGGGGGGGGGGGATGGCACAGGAAATGAACTTATAGGCCAAGCATGACACAAGGATATCTTATAGTACAGGGGGGGGGGGGGATGGCACAGGAAATGAACTTATAGGCCAAGCATAACACCAGGATATCTTATAGCACAGGGGGGATGGCACAGGGAATGAACTTATAGGCCAAGCATAACACCAGGATAACTTACAGTTTGGGGAGAGTGGCATAGCAAATGAAACAATCTATCTATCTACCACAACATAACTTTGTTGTCAACCTTTCTTCAAAGTTGACCTTAGGAGCACCCTAAAGCTCTAAGCGCTATCAGTCTGATACGTCCTTTATTCCCACTAAAATATGGAAAGCTATTTCCTTTTAAAGGCTGAAAAACAGGTCTTGTACACAGAGCTTACACTGTGCATAGCAACCATCATTCAGTTCTTACTCTCCTGATGTCCTTGTTTTCCGAGACCTCACCCCAACTTGCTAAATCCAATACTTGACTGGTATTCTCAGTCTGTGTCGTGAGGTATGACCACTATGATGTTGACCTAATGTCGACTAGCAACATTACCCCTGCCTATATAAGCAGCAGGACATGGTGATCCTAACTGCCACTGATGAGTATCACTCGATACGAAACCGATCTGGCTTCCTCTGCAAGTTTTGATTACCCGTCCCTGGTCTTGCCAGGTTTTACATATGGCATATGAAAATATGCTGTTCTTCTTCGTCCATACTGCATGACCAAATCATGGCAGAGCATCTTACCTCTATGCCTACTGACCAAAGCATGACAATGTATACTGTCCTACCTCCATGCTACATGACCAAAGCATGGCAAAGTATGTTGTCCGACCTCCATACCATATGACCAAAGCATTGCAAAGTATGCTGTCCTACCTCCATGCCAACTGACCAAAGCATGACAACGTATGTTGTCCTACCTCCATACCATATGACCAAAGCATTGCAAAGTATGCTATCCTACCTCCATGCCAACTGACCAAAGCTTGACTACATATGTTGTCCTACCTCCATACCATGTGACCAAAGCATTGCAAAGTATGCTGTCCTACCTCCATGCCAACTGACCAAAGCATGACAACGTATGTTGTCCTACCTCCATACCATATGACCAAAGCATTGCAAAGTATGCTGTCCTACCTCCATACCACATGACCAAAGCATGGCAAATTATGCTGTCCTACCTCCATGCCAACTGACCAAAGCATGGCAAATTATGCTACTCTACCTGCATGCCACATGACCAAAGCATATGAAAATATACTGTCCTACCTCCATCTGTACTTGGCTCTTCCCCATGCCATCACCCCCACCCCCACCCCCACCCCCAAAAAAGTAAAAAAATTGTTGCAAGCTAAGCATAATGTAAGCTTGGCAGCTGCAGAAACCAGCCAGGAAGACATGGAATGGAACACGTTTTGTCTGCAGTGACAGGTGTGAAGGTTGCCTGTGGTTGTTCACGCCATTAGAACTTGCCAGGGAAGCCAGATGGTCTTTATTATTACATGTAATTACACGCTGAGATCATCCTCTAGGGACCAGGCCACTATAACTTAATTGGCTCTCAGGCTTATTCCTGCCTGGCATATGCAAACAAACAACCCAGGAAAAAAAGGAGGACAAATTACATGAAGTTGGAGGACACATTTGATGATGCTGTGGTATTAAGCCTGACAAGATGTTATTGTCCTCATGGGCTGTTATATTTTATTAGAGCAAAAATGTGGGCAGCTAATTTGTATTCTAAGTCATGGAGCTATCAAAGCATTGGAGAATATGATGGGAAGCCATGGATATCACATAAAATACATGTACAAATTATCCGAATGATGTTGCTGTGAGCTGCCATCTGGTGGTCATCATGAAAACTGCACGATCACTTCTGTTCTGTTGAAGAGATGAGGGGTCTTTAACAATTGTCATCATTTTCATGAGTGTATAAATAGTGTGCTGGAGTAGGGGTGGGGTGGGTGGTGGGGTGTCATGAAGACCCTTTAATTTATTTGGGCTAATACAGCCTATGTCAAAATTTTACAGAGGAACGTGTGCAATATGGACAATAGTACTTCCATATGTGTATAGGTTACACAGGGACAGGTTAGCTTATTGAAAGTAAAGAGTTTGGACTGCGGAATAGGGTAATGACTACTAGGAAGTGGTTCTGGGCAAAAAGACACCAATACAAATAGGCTGTATATCTATTTTATGTCATGGAAAAATGGGTTTTAGCACCAACTTGAAACCACTGGCAGCTCCAATCATTGACGGAAATTAGGGGAAACAATAGAGGATTAACAGGATTAAGACTCAGACTCAGTTGGCAGGATGTCAGAGAACACCAGGAGTAGAGTGGAAGAAATGCATGGAAATTAAAATCTGATCAAAAGCTTATTATTCTTTTAAGATAGCACCAAATTGATTCTGTTTTAATGTGAAAATAAACATGTATGATTTGTGAAAGGTTTGGAATACCCTCTAGCCTCTGAGAGTATTATATATATATATATATATATATATATATATATATATATATATATATATATATATATTGGGGGGGGCATAAAATCCACCACCTAAGATTATTTTTAGAGTATACCTTTGCGAGGAGGTGAGGGGCTGCAGTACAAATAGTATACTCTTTTTACACTCATGAAAATGATGACAATTGTGAATGACCCCTCCCCTTAAATTGCCTCGAAACGTGACATGCCTGTTCATTTTCAGATGACTTGAAGGAATAGTTTATAGTATGGTATCGAGCTTTAGAAAGTTCATAAATCTGCACGTAGATGTTTATAGGTCTTGGACCAGTAACCTCTCAAGGTCAGGTCAACTAATCGACAACTTTTGATCGAGTACTGAATACTGTTGCTGCATCTATTGGATGTTAACGTGACAGAAGCAGAGCATCCCAAATTGATCATGATTTTGGATAGAAAAATACTTATCAACTGCGAGTTTTAAAAAGGCACTGCTACTCTAGAAATATTTTAAATCGTTTGATAACTTTTTGTGTTTTTGGAGACATGTTTGGTGTGGAACAGTCAATCATGGAGGTAAGGTGCACAAATGCACGTGTAAAAAAACCAAATCACATGACCCCCCATTTTTTGGTTTTAACTTGTCACTATCGGTATAAACTTTAAGTAGAATTCAAAGGAAGTTGTGATGTTATGTTTCAAATAGGAGAAATAAGCCAGCGAATGTTGCTATTTTAACATGTTAATGCATTAGGCCTTGGTTACTGGTCCAAGACTTTTTCACCAGAAAGTTTCATGAGAGAGTTCCAGAACTGATATACACAGGAGGCTGGCCCAGCACCGAGCAGAATAAAACTGATGCTTCGATTGGTTGAAAATAAGACTCAGAATTTTAATTACGAGCTCATATGTTGGAATATAATTGCCAACATGAATAAGAGGTGCTTGGAATGAACAGCCCAAAAGCATTTAAGGACTTGCATTTAGGCATTTGTGCGACACAGTTGTGTCTTTAACTTTTTTTGTTGGAATGTCAGATGGGAACAGAATGGTCCTCACAAATGTAAATAAATAACAGTAGTCCCCCTTTTAAAAGACCCCTGTTTGGGAGACTACCTGCCCTGTGTGACCATTTTCACTGGGTAAAAGCACCTTCTAATGATAATTTATCTCATTTGGGAGAACAGCCACAGAACCAGTGACCACCCAAATTGACCCTGAAAGACCAAGTACCCATCCAGAAAGTACCCATTTCACATCAGTAAAACCAAGCTATTATTTACAAGAGTGGTAAAATAACTTGTCAACAACAGATTACAAATTCAAAATTTACTTATAATACCAATAAATGAGTAAACACATGACTGCAAGATGAAATGGGGTCAAAAACTGTACATTCAATCACTTATTAATCAAATTATGGATTGAAATTCAAAGTAGTAGTTAATTGTTGGGCAGATAGTGCAAGAGTGGAACATCCTTTTGGACACCACTTACTTTATGTGACAACTTCTTGGATGGCACTAGGGGTGGTGTGGGGGCAACTGTATATCTGGTGGATGATGTTTGGTAATGTGGATGATCTTTGTAAGAGTTGTACTAGCTGGAAAAAAATATATTTCCATCCTAACTATTGTCAGGTGTCCCCTGATAAAAACAGTCACTTAGTATTTTTCACAATTTGAAGAGTTCATTTGAACCCATGTACCCTGGACCTCGTTGATAAGAGCTTCAAAACTGTGATCCAGTGAAAGAGCTGAGTGTGTCACCACCTGGTGGTCAGACATGGAACTGATAAAGTTATGCTGCAAATGTTGGTATTGCATGACCTGAGTGACACCTGCAGGATATGTACACATACATAAACACTCACAACTAAATACACTTTACCACCTACACTGGAAATATATATGGACAGATTATCCAGCTAAAACAGTGACACAGGGACAGGTGGGTGAAATTAACAACATGGTCCATACAGAGTGTGGTCTTACAGGACAGGTGTTAGTGTAATGTATGATCTCTAGGCCAGTACTCTTGTAAGTATCACTTAATACAGTCCAGTGACCCATTACTTGGCAGTCTTTAGGACACCAGATACTTGGTAAGAGTGAGACCAGGGCACTGAGTCAGGCCAGTTACATTGTCACCATGTGTAACACTTGGCGTTGCCAACCTGGTGGAGGTATATTTTTGGGAGATTATGAAATGTCGAGCGAGCGGTGTAAGCCACAAAGCCCCTCCTGGGGGAGGGGTCTGGGGGAATGCTCCCCAGGAACCGTTTTCAAAAATAGAAATCAAAATAGGCATTTTTGTGGCATTTGAGGGTACTTGGATTTAAGATTGAGTGGTAGCCTGTGTGCTGAACACACTGCTATATACATAGCAGCTTAATTTGCCTTAAAAATATCATTGTCAAAAGTGGATTTGTCAAAATTTACCATAAATTTTTTGGGGGGATGACATCTGTGGTAATTTCGGTAAGATTCTTGGGATAATTCGGGAGTCGGGAGGGCAGACAGCACATGCCTGAATTTTTGGGAGACTCCCAAATGATCCGGGACGGTTGGCAACACTGAACACTAATGTTACAAAGTCATTGTGGATATATGTATTTAAAGTGTATGTGACTGCATGTACTAAACAGACTATTTTGTTAGTTATTATGGTTATCCAGGGTAATGAAGTTGATAGATAGCACAGAAAATACCCTGTACACCTGATAGTTATGTGACTACAGTATTGCTTACATTTCAAGTGTAAGGTGGTCCCCCTCTTATAAGTCCCCCCCCCCCCCCCCCGAGCAGCCATCCTTCTACAAAGGCCACTTTCTAATGCATTTGGGGTGGCCTTATAAGGGGAGGGAGCACTGTGCATAGATATTGCACATGTTCATATATATATATACACACACAGTGAAACCTCCCTATACCGAACACCCTTGGGACTGGAAAAAAGTGTTCAGTATAGTGAGGTGTTCGGTTTAGGGAGGTTTGACAGCATTGAAAGAATGTATTTGGGACCGAGAAATGGTGTTCAGTATAGAGAGGTGTTCGGTTAGAGAGGTTTCACTGTACACACACACACACACATATATATATACATATGTATGTATGTACCAGAGACTCTAACCTTATCAACTTAGGCTGAAGATCTCCCACTTTCGTAACATGAAAATCAATCAAATTTTACAACCTTCTGGCTGATTGACAATGCTGCCCATGGTACGTGTAGTAAGTGAATGGGGCTCCCACTGAGAGCAGCTGTTTTCATAATTATCTCCTGTTTGCTGGGTTCTCTAGGTTGCAGTCTCTGATGTACATACAGTGTATATAGTGGTGTTACTCACAGAATAATATGACTTACTGAATGACGTCATGATTATAGACTAGCAAAGTGCAACAAATTGATACATTGTTTAGGAAGAAAATTCCTTAATGTATATTGCTATGGAGACTATGATATAGGAGTTTTGTGACTCAAAATGAAAGTTGAGGGATTCTATGCATGGTGCATCATGGAGTCTACTGCATGTTTGGTCAAGTTTCAATAAAACTGTGTCATCATTTTCACTATAGCTTAACAAACACTTACGAAATCCTGTGATATCCTACACATAGTAGCAGCAATCCTAACATATAGAGATACAACACACTATGTGCTCCATAGGTGTATAGCATGGCAACTGTCAGTGCCTGACACTTTGTACTGTACAGGTTTATACCATGGCAGCTGTCAGTGCCTGACACTTTGTGCTGTACAGGTGTATAGCATGGCAGCTGTCAGTGCCTGACACTTTGTACTGTACAGGTGTATAGCATGGCAACTGTCAGTGCCTGACACTTTGTACTGTACAGGTTTATACCATGGCAGCTGTCAGTGCCTAACACTTTGTACTGTAAAGTTTTTTTTACCATGGCAGCTGTCAGTGCCTGACACTGTGTACTACTATGGTGGCCCTCAGTGCCTGACACTGTGTAGTGTACAGGTGTCTACTATGGTAGCCATCAGGGCCAGACACCGTGTAGTGTACAGGTGTCTACTATGGTAGCCATCAGGGCCAGACACCGTGTAGTGTACAGGTGTCTACTATGGTAGCCATCAGGGCCTGACACTGTGTAGTGTACAGGTGTCTACTATGGTAGCCATCAGGGCCTGACACTGTGTAGTGTACAGGTGTCTACTATGGTAGCCATCAGTGCCTGACACTCTATACTGTACAGGTGTCTACTATGGTATCTATCAGTGTCTGACACTGTACTGTACAGGTGTCTACTATGGTAGGCGTCAGTGCCTGACACTCTGTACTGTACAGGTGTCTACTATGGTAGTGGAAAGTGCCTTACACTGTGTACTGTACAGGTGTCTACTATGGTAGCTATCAGTGCCTGACAGTGTGTACTGTACAGGTTTGTACCATGACAGCTGTCCGTGCCTGACGCTGTGTGGGTAGGTGTACACACTGTTTCCCTTGTGTTGGAGGTAACAAACAACTCCACCTTGTAACTCACTCTCTGGCTACTCTTCCAGGATGTTCCTGAATGTTGATTAGGAATTCCAAATTTATATCCAGGGTTAAAAGTGTGTAAGCTGAAATGATCATGTCAGTTATTTTGCAGTGGTGACTGCACCATCAGCAATTCATGCTCTAGGTATTATAAGAATGGTGACTATAATGCTGACCAGTTATGCTCTAGGTATCCATCAGCAATGGTGACTGTAATGCTGACTAGTCATGCTCTAGGTATCCATCATAAGAATGATGACTATAATGCTGACCAGTCATGCTCTAGGTATCCATCATAGGAATGGTGACTGTAATGCTGACTAGTCATGCTCTAGGTATCCATCAACAATGGTGACTATAATGCTGACTAATCATGTTCTAGATATCCATCATAAGAATGGTGACTGTAATGCTGACTAGTCATGCTCTAGGTATCCATCATAAGAATGGTGACTGTAATGCTGACTAGTCATGCTCTAGGTATCCATCAACAGTGGTGACTATAATGCTGACTAGTCATGTTCTAGGTATCCATCATAAGAATGGTGACTATAATGCTGACCAGTCATGCTCTAGGTATCCATCAACAGTGGTGACTATAATGCTGACTAGTCATGTTCTAGGTATCCATCAACAGTGGTGACTATAATGCTGACTAGTCATGCTCTAGGTATCCATCAACAGTGGTGACTATAATGCTGACTAGTCATGTTCTAGATATCCATCATAAGAATGGTGACTGTAATGCTGACTAGTCATGCTCTAGGTATCCATCAACAGTGGTGACTATAATGCTGACTAGTCATGCTCTAGGTATCCATCAACAATGGTGACTGTAATGCTGACTAGTCATACTCCAGGCATGATAACATCTGGAGCATGATGTATGGGCCAGACAGTGCAAAAAGCATTGTATCAAGGTCTTTGATAACTATCTGGTTTGGGCAGAGTTAATCATCATTTGGCAAATTATGACATTTGCAAGATCTTGACATGTAGAGATAAACTCAGTACAAATCATGGCTATTTGTATATACATGTAATGTATTTATTTTCCTGCTGGACTGGTTGTCACTATCTATTGTCACCAGATGGCATCTCTGTCATTTTACACACCAAGTGCAATATTTGCAGGATTAACTGTTAGAATTCATCAACCCATAATTGTGGCTCAGTCTGCTAAAATGTGTAACATGACTTCCAGCAACAACATCTGGTGCATCAACAACACATTATTGAGGACCTCAATTTTTTAAATGCACCCATGTTCATTTCAGAATAGCTTGGTTACATAATGGCACCTTTCTGCAGTCTCTACACTATATGTAAGACTTATCTCACAGACTGCAATTTCAGTCTCAGTGCATAACCTGAGTCACTTTGTCCAGGTATGTGCTATGACCAAGGTTACCGTTGCATAATTGCATTAAAAACTTTGTTTTATATTTCTGGGATGTAAGTTTCTGTGGATCTTGGGTGGGTATATGATTTTGCAAGACTGTCTACATGTGTGTGAGAACCTGATTGTATGGTATTATGCAAGAAAAGATTATGCGTACCATGTAAAACATGTTGTCCATTTATATTTTCCTTGTGTCTTGCAGTATACCAGGTAGAAGATGATGACGAGAAACTGCTAAAATATCAATATTCCAAGAATGATGGCAAGACATATGCCTCCCCCAAAGGTAAGATCTCCCTCATTGCCAACCAAGTAGCCGATTAGCACCTCTCTCTTGCTTATTCTGCAGCTGTTATCATTTGTATTGCTGCACACCACACCATGAGCTATTTGTGACACTCTTTCTGATTGGATATGTTACACACTCTCTGATTGCACAATCTATTAGTTGATTTGGGGACTGTCCATGCATTTTGTGATGTGTTCTTGCAAACAACTTGTTATTTAAGATTTGATGGTGGTATGTATTTGTGACAGCATGGTATATTTGTTGGGGGTGTCTAAGGTGCATCGTCTGCCCACTGTGCTCTGTTCCAAGTAAGATACAGATGGCTGTCACTCCCCGTGTCAAAGTGACCCCCACAGCATCACAATTGTATGCAGTCATTTTGGGTTTGTATTGTGTTCCAGTCGCACATTGAATGATGAGATTTGTTACTGAGTATTGGGATTCCTACACCATATCAATTATACACAGTTGAATATTCACAAAGAGAAAGTGAAAGTGAAACCAGTTTGTTTGAAGCAAGTGCATGTGGTGTAGAGGTGGTGGAGGGCAAGCACAGCCTCTAGATGTATGTAGAGTACACATCAAAATACCAGTGTAGACTTTATCACCGGAAAGCAGCTCATTTGAAATCACTGTGTCTCAGCATGGACTTCTGAACAAAAGATCACTGTTTATTTTAAAACTATTTTATTTTAAAAATAGGGACTGGGTGAGCAGATGAGACCAGTGGTGATGTCTCTCAGGAAACACCTCAGTTAAAGATTGCTGTGACTGTGCACGCAATATAAATGGAGGTTGTTGATGTACTTGTAACAAAGTTGCAACGTGGAAAAAAGATACCTTTAGCCAAAAGGGGCTCTTTTTGTAACAGTACTGTGGATAGACCCACCCCAAACCTCATACTTGTTCCTAATCTGTCAAGAACGTTATTTTCAATGTGACACAACATAATCTTCAGTTATATAATTATTTTAGATTGCAAACTGACACTGTAATGTTTTTCCAAACTGTGTTCAAGAGTACAAAATTATTACCTAATGTTCCGTACCCAAAAGAAAAAGAAACAAACTTTTTGTGGCTTTGTGGGCCAAATACGGCTTTTTTGAAGTTTCTGTGTTCAAATTCTTTATACAGTAAAACCTCTCTAACCACACACCTCCATATACCGAACACCTCTCTATACTGAACACCATTTCTTGGTCCCAAATATATACTTCCAATGTAACCAAATGCCCTGTGCCAAATGCCTCACTATACCCAACACTTTTTTCCGGTCCCAAGGGTGGTTAGTATAGGGAGGTTTTACTGTATGGTGACAAGTTTGTGTGAGCACATATTGCATTGGGTGATCAGCTGGTGATAAAGTATATACATAATATGTGTAGATAAATACTAATACCATAGGTACAAGACAACAGCATCCACCACTCATAGGCTAGGCACTGCACAGGTGAATGTGGTTTGCGTACATACATAGGGGCTGCCCAGTGTATGTTAATGTATAGCACTGACCACATAAAACAACTCACTAACAACAAAGTCTGCACGGACCAGCTGCCAAGTAAGTCTTGACTTGCCCAAGGCTGGTCTGGTCTGCACTGGGACCAGACACTTTGCTGGAGACTAGTTTTGCCTGTTTGGACGGGACATGTAGGGAACGCCAAAGCTAAAGGAAGCTGGCATGTGCAGTGTGTTAGCATGGAAATGTTGTGCGTGTTTCTGTATGCATTGGCTATTTTCTTCTGTCTTAAGACTTCATTTGCTTTTTTAATTAGATGCACCGGCCACTTGGCTGCCAAGCTCCAGATTTACCAAAACACCAGCCTTTTCAGATTTATTATTATTTTTTTAATTAATTATTTTTTATTAGAAAGTTAATTTTTTTGTTTCATGGTAATTTTAAAGGTCTTACATTGACCTAAGTGCACAAACAGCGCTGTCCACCTCAAAATCTCTGTAGCAAAATTTTCTTAACTTGTAGCATTTTTCCACCTCTTAGCATAAGAAATACTTATTTCTGAGAATATCTGTAGCAATTTTGAAGAGCTTTGTAGCAAAATTTTGCTTTGTAGCAAAATTTTGCTACAATGCTCCAGTTGGACAGCCCTGACAAATCTTGTGAGAAAAAAGGGAATGGGATACATTTTAGGCTCTTTAGCTACCCTTTCTTAGTCTGTGTTCAAAATGATTTTCTTTGGGATAATAAAATTTTACTGTTTGCAAAGGTTGGTGACACTTTGAAAGCGAGCATTTTAAATGTAAAGCATACGTCATCAAAATAAAATGCGAGATGAGTCAGTTAACAAAACTAACTACCTTTTAATCATAAAAATACATGTACCTGGAAAGGTGTTTAAAATTTTTAAAAGTGTTGTATTTTATTCAGTTATTTTCTGCATATTGTAGATTATTAATGAAACCAAACTACCTTGAAATTTGCAATCATCAGGCTCGGCCCTCTGGTGGCAGGGCACAAAATCACATTATGTGTATCCTTCATGTTGACTGGCGACTTTCATCAGATACACTGCTCAGAAACACCCTCTTTTGGACAAAAAATGTACTACCTGGCTCTCATTCATTCATTATATTTATCAAAGCATAACCATAGTTGAGCCAAGATGATGGTTTGGTACTCAAGGGTGGGTACACAGTGGTGCCTGTCAAGAAAGACCACTAAAATTAGAGAACACCTGTCTAGAAAGGCCACTCAAATTAGAGGAAACCTGTCTAGAAAGACCACTTAAATTAAGGAACACCTGTCTAGAGAGATCCCTCAAATTAGAGAACACCCGTCTAGAGAGACCATTCAAATAAGAGAACACCTGTCTAGAAAGACCATTCAAATAAGAGAACATCTGTCTAGAAAGACTGTTCAAATAACAGAACACCTGTCTAGAAAGACCATTCAAATAAGAGAACACCTGTCTAGAGAGACCACTCAAATGAGATAACACCTGTCTAGAGAGACCACTGAAAGGAGAGAACGCCTGTCTAAGAGAAGCACCTTTCCATCACACTTTAGACAGTACTTTTCGTGTTGTTTGTACCTGCTATGAGAAACCATAATTTTTTCATTGTGCGGTCTTTCAAGGCAGCTTCCACTGCACATGAAAGAGGAGCCAAAAATTGACTTTAGAATTCACTTTTCAGTGGACAGAAATGTTGAGCTGCAGTGTGTTGACACTGATGTTATTGTCTGATCAAGTTAATTTGGGTGGACGGTAGCACCCAATAAAACAGGGCGTTTTTAATTAGATGTCTGGCTGCCTCTCAGAAGAACAAATGAGATTAATTAACTGGATATTTGTCTGCATGGGCCTGTGAAGCATTGATTGCAAAATGATGTAGTTCAATATAGCTAAGTACTGGGTCACAGACAGACAATGAGTGGCTTTAACTTGAATAATTGATCCTGCTGGAGCAACCTTTCCCCAAACAAGATGGACAAACCACTGTTTAATGAGCAAGGTCTGGTGCCCCCGTCCACCAACTTTGCAAGCCATTTATTGTGTGCTGTAAAATCATAAGAAGTATGATGTGTACATATTTTCAAGCACCTTCGTATGCATATCTGATTGGATGAGCAAGAATTTCAGTCAGATAAAGGTACATCAGACAGAAAAAAAGTCTCTAATATTGAATTAGTTGGGGACAATTTCTGTGTTTGATGGAAAATTGGATTAAAACTGCAAATTGTGTTTGTACATCGGTAGTGCCAGGTTTATGAATCTGTGACTGGCTGAATTAACCCTCCCTTCCAAGGGACGTCTTTTTGTGACAGAATGTTTGTTTCAACAAAGATTTTGTTCTAGTGATAATCATATGAAAAACAAACAAAGGAATGTACAAATGAACAAACTTGGTTTGGCAATTCTCGTGGGGATATCTTTCATCTGGAGGCAACATAATTGAAAGGTAATGAAAGTTGAAAATGAAATTGAGTAGATTGACCAGAAAACTAGAGAGAAGTTACTGCTGGATCTCGTCAATAATTTAGGCCTTGTGTACCCATAAAATGCTGAGTCAGCAAATCGTGCCAGAGCTGTGTTCACAGCCCTGGAAGTGTATGCTGCACTGCCAGTGTGGAGGGTCCCATGATAAGATCAGACATCAGATCAGGACTGGGACAAGGCAGTTATCAAATATTAATGAAATTTGCTTGTAAAGTGCTTTAATTTCTCCCCTATGACAAGCTGAAAGAGGGGTTTCAAGTAGTCTGGCCATTTAAACCAAGGTGAATTCTGTTCAGAAAATGTAATGTGAGACAGTTTGTCAGCAAGGAAAGGAGTGAGACATAACTTCTTGTACTTGTGTACGCCGTCTTCTACACATCTCACAACATACCATGTGAATAACGTACATTTGTGTGCTGTTGTGTACAATCCTTTACTATCAGATACTCACTGTTGTACCAGATGGCATACAAAGAAAAAGAAAATGAGATCAGAAAACTGTCCAAACTAAGAGGAAACCATGCTAGTGTGTGGTACAGTCCGTGTTGTAAACTATATTCAATACGCAAATTCTCAAACATTTTCATAATTCCTGTTGAAATTGAAGCATTAGATTTGGTGTTTTCTCTTTGGTTGTTTTGCTAATGGCAGTATCGGAAGATGCGCGTATGGACTTTGATTAAATTTTGCACAAAGGTACCTCATGCAGCAGGGGTAACCTGATTAGATTTCTGGGTCACTGTGATGTATATAATTACCAAAGCACATCATGTAACACATCAGTATCAAGTGCCCTCTTATTTTGACGAAAAACTATCAGAAAATACTATTTCAGAACAGTTTTTGCTTTCTGTCTTGTTTGGGTTTAACAGGGTACATGGGCACCCTCTGGTTTTCCCTATGTGAACAAATTCTGTGTAGGTATAATTTCAGAATTAGAAATGCTGCTTCAAATCTTGCCTGGATTAGACACTCTACCAACATTTGGCAGTTCAGTGAAGTGCTGAGCTAAGAATCAGCCCATGGTGTTGGGAAAAATCCATAATGATTTAGAGTGCATCCATCCACAAATTGGTGTAGGTCAATTCAATAGCAAACGAAGCCACAATGTCCAACACCCTGGCAGATTTAATATCGGTAATGTGTTTAGCCAATGAGGGCTTGCCCCAAGAAGTGACCATACAGTGGTGACCGAGAGCATGGCCACACCCCTTGCCACTGTCACTAGCATGGATGTCTGCATGATTAAGTGCTTGCTGCTTTGTAGAGGCCCATGGGCTAATCCCAAAGTTAAAGTGCCTTTTGTTTTCCCTTATTAACTTTCAACTTACTTTGTACGTGAGGTACACCCTTGACTTTTACCACATAACTCCCTTTGCAATGTAGCCGATAGAGGCTTTGCATGAAAATAAGAAGACAGTCTGTCAGGAACAGCTGTGATAATTGTAAATGCTACCTTTGTATGTGTATGGGAAGGTGTAGCAATAACTGGACGCTAAGACAATGGCATCAGCCCTTGCTTTTGGCATTTTTGGCTGTTGCCATAGCAACCAAAGCCAGTATCGTGACACCATGCTTGTGATGCATAAAAAGATATCGTGTACAGCATAGCTCCTATATATATATGTATGTATATATATATCCCATGTCGAACGCTGTCCTCAGTATTGTGAATTTTTCCATTCTTTTAAACTTAATTTCTTAAGTCCAACATTTCGGAGCATTTTGTTCTGAAACTTGTCGCATGTTTGCTAATTATTTGCATGATGCAGATGTAGGCATGCTTTTCATTTTAGGTTATGATTCTGATGATGCGTATGAGGATCATGATAGGCAAGTAAATGATCGTACCCGCTCTCGCTGGAAAGAAGGAAAAGCTTATGCATCTGTGTCAACAGGAGATGATGACTCGATTCTGCGTCGAGGAAATGACACCCATAGGAACTTTTACAGTGGAAGCATGTATAACCGTTATACCTCACGCAGTGAATCGGCTTTGAACCGAGAGCCCACCCCAGGGGTGGCAATTAGCCAATCACATTCACAATTGAAGACAAGTGACACTCCTACAGCAACAACAAAATACACTAGCTCAACCTCATCTGCGGAACGATATTTGGCCCCCACCGGCATGCCCTCTACTGGCAACTATGCAAACAATCGTGAGAGTTACACTGTGGAGCAGTACAGTGAGGATGAGGACGAAGGAGAGGAAGTAAAGGAGGACGACCTCGACCACAATACTTACATCCAGCGTAACCAAGAGGGAGGTATAATAAAGCTACTCTAACTATTGGTGATGGGCACCCAAATACCCACAATGCACCTCTGCTCTCTGCACCTCTCAGATCTTGTACAGTATCGTTCTTTGTCTCACTGTTGCTGTACTGCAGTGCGTGCCTTAGTACGCTGTTGATAGCAGCGCCCTCTACTGCAGCTCTGGCTATATATAACTTGCTATTTGTGGCTCCTTTTGACACTTGTATGCACGTGACTGCTCTGTATAAACTCCTGGCTTTAGACAGGTGGGGCGGGGTGTAATACTGGTGAAGGTGATACCTCGCTACCTCTCTTGACAGACCTCAAACTGTTTATACGTTTATTGTTTGATCCAATTAGATCATGAAGCGACATAGAAGGGGTCAGTTTGTAAACACATGGTTGATAGCTGGCTGTATTCAGATTATCATACGCTCCCCCCCCCTCCCCCCCCCCCAAAAAAAAAAAAGGTCTCATGCAGAATATTTCTGTGTGGAGATTATTGCATTGATCTTAAATTACTTGTCCACACAAAGAAAAAAATTTGATCATGTACGGTCATTGTTGGAACAAATTTTGACGAGAGCCTGAGACTGGCAATGTTGTGTCACCAACACTCCTGTATTACACCAAATGGGGAAGGTATTTCTCTGTGAATGTTGACTAACCAAGTCCATTTATTCCAGCTCTTGCAGGTAAGTCCTGACCCACACTGGGACTAGATATTTAAGCTGATTTCTTATTTTGATTATTACTTCATTTTCTTACCACAGTTTGTGATATGTGTGCATGGACTCCATTGTTGGAAGTGAGTTGATAAAAGTGGCCTCATTTTGATGGATTAATTGTTATTTTCCTGGAAGTTTCTCACTCAGAATGTCAGTGGTTGAGATTTACGGATATATTTAATTTGAAATAAATGTGCAGGCGAATCTGTAAACACTATGATATGGCTTCAAGTCTGGTCCATTAGTTTGGAAACTGATGGACAATTTGATTATATAATGTAATGTAGTAATGTCCAAGTGTCACTGACAGAAGTTTCCAGCAAGACAAAGTGAGTGAGTGAGAGAGAGAGAGAGAGAGAGAGAGAGAGAGAGAGAGAGAGGGAGGGAGGGAGGGAGGGAGGGAGGGAGGGAAGGAGAGAGAGTGAGTGACAGTTCTGTTTTTTTCCAGTAATGCAGTATAGACAGGAGACCATACACACATGTACACAACAGTCACTTTGACTGGAATCTTTTTGAATGTTCACACACATTTATCTTCTCATTACCCAGACACTGCACTCTAAGGTGGTACATTTTTAGTCTTTCACACCTTTACAATTGTTAAAGTCAACAGACCCTATTTTGTGTGTGTGTACTATACTTGCAATGTTGCAATACATTACATATATACATGTCTATGATTTGGACAGACTCAGTTTTCAGGGCAGGACCAGCCACCTCATGGCAGATTTGACGCAGGAGTCGAGTCCATGTCGTCCTCCCAGTCATTGTAACCAGGCTTTATGATTACTCCATATAGTCATAGTATACACTCGTGCACTTCTTCAAGTGGGGTCTATTGCGTACTGGTCTGAGACAGGACAGGATTGAGGCATGATCAAGTGTCTCATTTGTTGCCTTGTTTATCCAGAAATAGCAACACCTTACTTTCGCATGTTGACACTGCTTGAATGTTAAGCAATGATAAGAGAACTAGGGTGTCATGATTATCATTATGTAACAGGACTTTAAAAAGTATTATCTTCATATTTGTGGGTATGTTTGTACATAATACGTGAATGGCCTACTGTATTCTGTGCAGATCACCAATGGTCTCTTAGAGGTCTTTCAGAGGCTGAAACTTACTAGAGGGTCTCTTTCCATGCAAGATTTTAGGAGGACAAAGACACGTGATCATTTTGTATTACAGAGGGAAGTGATATGCACATATTGAGCTTTAATTCAATTCAGAGTAGTTCATGCTTCAAGTAGCCATCCCTGTTGACTTGAAAGTGGGATGTCAGTAAAACAGCATCAGTCAGTCACGCTCTGCTACAGGCCTAGGAAGATGCAGACGAGTGCGGGGGCGGGGGCGGGGGTGGGGAGTGTGTCAGTGAATAAGGCATCACAGGCCATTGACATAGACAATCTGGTGGATGGTGGCGCTTGCATACAATGTTTGTGGCACTAGTTGTTAGTTTTTGTTTTTGTTTTTGTTTTTTTTGAGAATTATTTACCAAAAACAAACAAAAAATCTCCACCATGTGTACCACAAACACTGTCTACAGCTGCTTGCTTGATTTTGTTATTCACAAAATTATATTTGTCAGGAATTGCAAAATAATCTCTGAATCAGAGCAAAATATCTTGTCATGCCTTAACCATTATGGTTGTACAACAGCAAAGAAGTGACAGCGTTGTTGAGGAAAGTTATCCATAATTGGTTTCTGCCATCAGAAAACATGGCCTGAAACAATTGCTTGATATGCGAGAAAACTGTTTGGTACGGCACTTAAATAATGGAGGCACTGTATTTGTCTCAGAATTTATTAGGCAAACCCATCTATGATGCTTGTTAGGTAATTGTGTATTTTCCCTGTCTTACGATGCCATTATAAGCAGGGAGATCATTGCTGGTCCACAGTCAGGCCTGCAGTGGGAGGGAGATCATTACTGGGCGTACAGTCAGGCCTGCAGTGGGAGGGAGATCATTGCTGGGCATACAGTCAGGCCTGTAGTGGGAGGGAGATCATTGCTGGGCGTACAGTCAGGCCTGCAGTGGGAGGGAGATCATTGCTGGGCGTACAGTCAGGCCTGCAGTGGGAGGGAGATCACTGCTGGGCATACAGTCAGGCCTGCAGTGGGAGGGAGATCACTGCTGGGCGTACAGTCAGGCCTGCAGTGGGAGGGAGATCATTGCTGGGCATACAGTCAGGTCTGCAGTGGGAAGGATATCATTGCTGGGCGTACAGTCAGGCCTGCAGTGGGAGGGAGATCACTGCTGGGCGTACAGTCAGGTCTGCAGTCGCAGGAAGATCATTGGTGGGCGTACAGTCAGGCTTGCAATGGGAGAACAATAATGCTCACAAATTCAAAAATGAAGAATGAAGTCTAGAGACATATAAACATAAAACTGGAATCTTTTAAGTTAGCCTTCGGTAAAGTAAAAGATCAAAATGGAAGTGAAACTAAATATTGTAAGATGAAAAGTGTGTAGTTTATTACGATATGGCAGTTGAAAAGAAAACAGAACTGCATAGTATGGAATAACAGTGGGAAAGATGAAGTATAAGATTATAAGATGAGAAGTATGTACCTTAATCATGATATGAAAGTTGAATAGGAGAGGAAACTGCAACTGGTCAGATAACATCCTAAAGAGTGACAGAAACATCCAACGAAAGTAAAATGGCTGACTGTGGGGTAATAAGTTTGTGATTTGAAAATTTTAAAGAATAGAACATGAAAGAAAAGTAAGGCCTTTAGGGTAAAACTATATAAGTTGAAACAGAATATAAATATGAAACTGAAATTAAAGATTATAAACTGTGTAATTTACTTTCACGTAAAAGAACAAAATGAAAGAGTGTGAGCGCACTTGTTTTGCAGTGTCAAAATGAACATGAAAGTGACACTAGAGGTTGAAAGTAGAACTGTCGGCAAGGTCATCCATCGGACAGGTTGAGCGGAGTATAGACAAGTGTTGAATCAATAAAGGCAGGTCCCTTAGGCTCTGTACAATCACTTTACTGCCATTTTATGGCCAATGGTGATGTTGCGTTTTAGTGGGAACGCATGAATACTGTATGTGGGAGTGATGTCACTCACTGTGCTGGTGGCTCACAGTGCATGGCCGATGCCATTGGAACACGACCACAGGCTGGATGAAACAGCAACAAAGTAAGAGGATTGCTCGGGTCCAACGCTTGGCCTGGCTTAGGGGGATACGCTTAGCCATGACTTGATTAGGTAGCACCATGCCAGCCAGGCTATGTGATTAAGGGGCAGGGGCCTCGCATATTGTTGTGTAGCTTCAGGGAGCTTCTGACGACTGGTGTGACGGTCCAGGCTGGATGCGGAAAATCCACACAAGAGTGCAAACTGTGAAAGCTTGACTGTGCATCTAAAACAACACCAATAGTCATTTTTAGTGTCACCAAAGTATTATGAATTTGAAAATTTATGCCACAAGCTTTAATAGATCTCCTCAAAACAGTTAATTATTGGGAAGATAACGTTTGATTGTTTGTGCAGACCTTGTGCACGAGAAAAAGATCCGTTTGACAAGCTGCAGCAGAAAGAGATCCATATTGGACAAATAAGATGGGTAAAGTGTAGCTAGAATAATGACCAATCACAATATAGCAAGTGTCCAAAACCTAATAAATAGAAGAGTCAGACTTATGGTCAGTATGGCGTCAGTCGCATTACCCTGCTCGATCACCCTCATCTGTCAGTTAACATTGTTACCCACCTGAAAAAGACTGAAATTGTAAAGCATCCTACATGGTACTAGACAGTAATAAAAGTGTTTATCCCTATCTGTACATCATGGTAACTCTTTCAACGCCAATCACGACTAAAGTCGATCTAGTCAAGTCAGTCAAACTGGTCTGAATTATCATTAGAATCCCAAATTTGTATTCCTCGTAAAAAAAACTTTCATTCAAGTATCGGTTCCAGAGAAAATATCCCAGGTTAACAGCTTTTCTCAGGGACCATTGATCCCGATGCATGCCAAGAAAAGCTGTTGACGCAATCCAAAATTTGGCACTGAAAAAGTTAATTAAATGTGCCAGTTACAGAGGGTAGTTAATGAAGACAATAGTGTGGACCAAGTTGATTCTGTTACAGGTAAATAGTGCAGAAGTAGTTACAGAGACCGTGGTCCTTACAACTGTTTCTGTTTTTAACCATTTCCCCCATGAATTAAGACTGAGTCAACAGCTTTTCTTGGCATGGGTTGGTACTGCGTGCCCAACCAATGCTAACAAAAGCTGTTGACCTGGGTCCTGTATCTTGATAGACCTGATCAACAATTCCTGTGATGGCCATTCAGATTATTTTTCATTACTGTGTAAAATTAAAAAAAACAAAAAAACATTGAAGCAGATAACATTTGAGCGACAGCAGGGTTTGGTGGGTTTAAGAGGGAAAAGATTAAGGTGATGAGCTACTGGGTTTACATGCAAAGTTTGATACCCATCTGGAGAAATCTGGAAAATTGGGCTTTGAAAAATCTTCACTGGAACAAGGGAAGGGGGGGGGGGAGACTAGAGAGGCTTAACAAGATTTTTTGAGGAAGAATGCCATTCAGTAGTGTTATCAATATGTGATAGAAAGGTATGTAGGATGTTGCTCAGGATGGTACTGGTATAGTACAAGACTTTGTCCTGTCCGGGAGTTTTTGTGAAGTAAAATAATATGTGTAGTTCTTTGGGGAATTGCTCCAGGATAAATAAATACATGGAGTCCTTTAGTGAGTTGTTCCAGGGTAAATAACTACATGGAGTCCTTTAGTGAGTTGTTCCAGGGTAAATAACTACATGGAGTCCTTTAGTGAGTTGTTCCAGGGTAAATAACTACATGGAGTCCTTTAGTGAGTTGTTCCAGGGTAAATAAATACATGGAGTCCTTAGTGAGTTGTTCCAGGGTAAATAACTACATGGAGTCCTTTAGTGAGTTGTTCCAGGGTAAAGTAATATAGGAACCCCTTTGCCTGATTGTATTTGACTATAAGTGTTGCTACCATTCATGGCGTGCTTGTGTATACATGTACATCGGCAGATGAATAAAGTGCTTGTAATTACAGTGCCTGAGACTGAATTAACAAGTTACAACTAAAGGTGTAATCATGGCAGCTGAAGGCAGGCTGTATGAGGTACATGTCCAAGGAGGGTGTGATCATGTCTCTTTGATCATCGCAAACCAAAGAGCTATTGAAAGATGTTTCATGTGAGATGTTTGTGCGTTGGTTACAGGGTGTGAGTCTCCATTGAAGAGTTCCTTCTTTAACAGCAAATTTAAATTCAGTGATAAAGTCTTTGCTGTGTATTTTACTAAAGGGGCAAACAAGAAGTGGAAGGCTACTTGAGAGGGATGTTCCATCACTTTCTTGCAGTAGTAATAGGATATGCCCAATTTTGTTGATGGAGTCGAACATTGTGGTTACTTGCCTTTCATCATTACCACCCGCTGCCAATCAAACTGGGACCATTTCAGTTTCAGTTTCACTTTAGTGCCTATCTGACAGAATGCTGGCCCGTTATACAGCCATTTGCACAAGATTTTGAAGCATTTGACAAGTTACCTGGCTTTTGAAATGGAACCAGTTATGGTAATGGAATAACACATTATTTTGTCTGTCTGGCTACCTCAGATGGTCTGCATTCTTGTAACAACCAATACCAGCTCACACTTATGCCTATGGACAGTAACCCTGGGACTCAAGCTGCCCGGCAATTGTGCTAAATGAGAATTACTATCAGTAGCCCACCAAGATAAACACTATGTGGGTGCCCCTCTGGCAGGAGTATTGCACCCGTACAGTTTTGTGGTACAGTATGGCACATACTGGCTCAAGCTATTTCAGGTGAACTGGTGTTTTTTATACTCCCCTCCACTTCGTTGCGAGGTGGGGTGGTGGGGAGTGTGTATACTGGTTTCACCATGTCCTCCGTCTGTCGAGCTGTCCATCCTTCTGTCCATTTGTAGACGTAATCTTGTCCGGACTCTATCTCCTTCAAAAGTGCTCTAATCTTCTTCACACTTTGTATGATTATTCTCTATCACTAAAGGGTGGGTCATGAAACAATGATGACCTTCAGTTATATAGGTCAAGGTCACAGCAGGCACCTGTAAACCTAATAACTCCTTCATTAATGCATGGATCTTCTTCAAACTTTTTATGGTAATTCTCTTTTACTAAAGGGTGTGTCATGGAACAATAGTGACCTTGAGCTATGCAAGTCAAGGTCACAGCAGGCATCTGTCGGTAGACCTGTAGACATAATAATCTTTAACTCCTTTATGGAGGGGGTTATGGTTATTGTCTATCTGTAAAGGGTTGTCTATCACTAAAGGGTGTGTCATGAAGCAACAATGACCTTCAGCTATAGAGGCCAAGGTCACAGCAGGCTTCGTTATACAAGCTAATAAATACAGATACTTTGTTGCTCTTGACTCATTTATTAATATCCACTTTGTTCAACCATTTGAAGGGAACATGAGGGTACATGTATTTTCCTTCCTTTTTGTAGGTAAAATACAAATGACATGTCTGTTTGAATGCAACAGTATTTTTCTTAGCAGAAGGGTACAGAAAAAAAATTGAGGCACAATGTACTCACATGTTGCTTAGGGTATCCAGTATGCCTTTTGGCTACTGCTTCAAGTTTTCTTGGGGGGGGGGGGGGGGGGTATGGATATTGCTGAAGCAAGTGGATCCTGGAATGAAGGACCATGCAGACAATAACTGTTTTACCACTTGGAAACCTAAAGTTTTCACCTTGTGTTAACCCTTTTCCCACTTGGAAACTTGAAGTGACCTAATGGTTACATCTAATGTTAGACCTTTTACCAATTGGAAACTAAAGTGGCCTACTGTTTAAACCTTGGATTGACCCTTTTACCACTTGGAAACCTGAAGTGACCTATTTTTTTTTCATCTTGCATTAACCCTTTTGCCACTGGAAAGACCTGAAGTGGCCTATGGTTTTCATATTGTGTTAACCTGTTTATCACTTGGGAACATGAAGTGGCCCAGCGTTTTCATCTTGGCTTAGCGCTTGTGTCTACATGTATTTATGACTGGGAGAAACAGAGGCTTTCCTAACAGGGACAGCTACCTCACTATGGCACAAGGCACCTGCCAGTACTCAAAGTGTCAATAGGTATGCTGATATAGCCTTATATTACATGTATGATAGCAGCCACAATGATAATTAATAAACACATCAGGATGTGATCAATTCATAATTAACTTCCTTAATCAGCTTACCTCCGCAGTGAAGCTATCTTATAATGATTAAAGATGCTATGTAATTGCTTGATCTCTTCAGAATTGTATCTAAGGTGTGTTAATCCATTTTCAGCAATAATCATTAAGAAACAATATAAGTTTAAGTACAAAAAACAAGGAGCCGTTTTGTTGACAAATATGCAAATCTTATAATGGGAGATATGTCTAATTAGCCATATGATCTTAAAGCTGGTGACATCATCATAATTACTGTATGAACACCGCTTGTTTGATGTACTGACCGAATCAGCTTTATTTGCTGAGCCTCACCTGTACCTGATAAAAGCCTGATAAGGGCTGAAAATTTAAGGCTCCTTGTTCAAGTTAACCCTATACACTTGTTGATTTTGGTCAACACTACTTTCTTAAGATCTTAAGCTGTGGAATGTCTTCAATTTGTGTTTTAAGCACGATGTGTTTAATAGGGTTGGTGACAGGTCTGTGGGTTAAGCAGTGTATATTGCTGATAATATTTAGGCAGCATGGTTGACAAAGGCATACATCTATGTAGAAAGTGAAATTGTTGCAGTAGTATGAAAAATCTGTGAGAAAATGTAATTAAAGAAAGGGGCCAGTATTACAGGCAAATGTGCAATCTACGTATGCTTTGGAACTGGCACTGGAACTGGAAAGTCATTTGAACACTGGAGAAGAAACTGTCCCATAATGGACAATAAGTGAATTCCTTCATAGATTGAAATACACAAGATATTTCAATTCTCTCTCTCTCTTCTCTCGTTCTTTTCACTCTTCATCTTCTCTCTCTCTCTGTCTCTCTCTCTTTCTCTCTCTGTCTCCCTCCCTCCCTCCCTATATATATTTGCCACCACCAGTCTGTTCACAGAGAAAAAAATCTCTTATGCAACAAGATTTGTATTCCAGTCAGCCTTCAGCTTTATGGGATACAGATCTTCTCAGGTGTGAGTTTTCCTGTATTCCATGAAGAGACGAGTGCTGACTGATAGTATGCTTTACAGGTCCTTGCATGGGTAAAATGACGTCTTTTCCAAGAACTGCAAGCCCCTAATAAATGTATTTGATACTGGCCAGTGTGCAGTGCCAAATACGCTGGTCTCTGTCTTCCATTTCATATACATTTGAACAAAAGTATTATTCTTTAAGAGCTTACTTTTATTATTCTTTGAGAGCTTTATTTTTTCCAGTTGTTTGTACCTGATGAGACATGACCCTACCAAGCCTTCAATTAAGTTATTATACATGGCTACTGTTATAGTACAGTGGTACCTGCTATTTATGACCACCCTTAAGGCCAGACGAAAGTGGTCACATATGACAGGTGGTCTTTCACTGCAGGTAAGCTAGTAAAGAAATTAAAGGCCAGTGTCGTAAAATGGTGGTCTTAAAAACTAATGCAGTCTTTCACGAGAGGTGGTCTTTACAGCAGGTCCATGTACCACTGTATGACTCTCTATATGTACTGGTGTATCATGCTGCTTGAATTACATCTGTCAGTATGTTTCTGTTTGGTTAATTTTCTAGCATACATGGGATGGGTGGGATGCTGTCAGGTGTTCCTTGCAGTCCTCTACAGTGTCGCTCCCTGGGTGTCTGTTGATCCAGTATATTAGTCCTGTCTAGCAGGATGGTAGCAAGTGAAGGGAAATACGTCTACAGCACAGACGGGGTGTGCTGTGGAGCCATGGTGAGGGCCTCCTCTTCTTTGAGGGTCCTCTCAGTGGGCAACTACAGGATGTGCACTATGTTTGTGTGATGATCCACAGGGGCAATGATTGTAGCAGTCATTGTGTGGCTCCCTCTGGTGGAACGGCAATACTTGCCCCACAGGAAGTCGACCTGTGAAGGGTAACTCTGGTGTGAAGGTCCCCACCAGCAGGGGCAGCACTGTTGGTGCAGTATATTTGTGCAGTGATACATTGAGGCACTAGCTGCAGCAACCACCTGTCAGCAGAAAGGTGTCATGTTTTGTCCTCATATCGTGGCTTGGTTCCCTGTCACACCAGGTGAAACTTCAAACAATGTGTCCTGTGTTCACTGGCTGCAACAGCTTCAGTTTCCAACAGCATGGTTGTAAATCACCTTATGCCCTGCCATATAGAGGCCGGCCATTGTATAAGATAAAAGGGAAAGATGATTCCTAGCTGCTCGACACTGCTCATCAATATTGAATACTGGCGGTGCTGGTGGTCAAAATTCTATGTGTAATATATAAGGACACATGACTCGAGACTGCTCCGGAGGTCCATTAGACCTTCATTATGGCCTCAGCTGAACAATTTAGTTCTCTTACCCAGGTATAATGATAGCAAATTGCCTGGCAACCAGCTTTGTTCCCTCTGAACGATGTCCTGTTATACCACAGACATCTGCTCAAATTCCTGTCCTGGCCAGCTCGGACATGTTTGATAAGTGGCCTTGTGTTGTATCGGCATTGAGTTGAGCAGTTGTTTTACAGTTTTATGTTGTGATGCTGTGTTCACCACTGCATTGTGGATTGTGTGTCTGTAACCATGGTCAATTTTTCCATTAGTACATCTGTAAAGTAATTAAAACCTGCAGTTGGTTGTGTGCAGTAAATGATTCCAGGGCTGATGTCTGGCAGCCTGGCATAATTGAGCTGAGGAGTGGCACGTCATGCCACTGCTGACAGATAGCTTCTCTTAAATCACAACAAGCTCAAAACAATCTCCTGTTCACGTAATTCAAGTTGATAGGTCTTTGTGATAGCAATTGATTCACCCCTTCGAGCAATTCCATCATCATCCAATACTCTCAATAATAAAGCAAGATTGAGCTAATATAGGCCAAATTTCCTACCGATGAACTTTCCTATAAATCAAAACGATATTCAATTAGGACCTGGGGCCCAGAAAATTAGTCTTAGTCTTGGGAAACAGAGTGGAAGGCAGGAATATATCTGTGAAATGAGGTGGAAACAAGCAGCAAAATGAGATCTTACTATAGCCCTCCAGATGTCACTGGTAGTTATGTCCAGGCGCCATCAGGGTGCTGGCTGGCAGTGGTTGCCATTAAAACAATGGTCTTCTGACACTTCATACTGAAGGGACCACTTAAGGTGCCATTTACTGCTTACTTTATAGCCTCATATACATCATGAGACCCACACAGCAAGGGGAGACTTATTTCCATAGCATGTTCCACTCAGGGACAACACTGCAGGTTGCAGATATCTGCTGTATGGCTCATAGCATGATTTATATCTCTATAAATTTGGGGGAAAATTAAAATGGATTTCATTCATATTTTTTGTATCTGTTTAATAATGGGGGAAATAAAGTTTAATTAAAATTTGGCATTTTATCTGTATAGTATTGGTGTAATAAAGATAAAGCTTTTGTACCTGTATAGCATTGAGAAAAAATGAAAAGGGCTTTTAATTGTGGCTGTTGTCTGTGTGTGGTATTGTGGAACAAAATTTATATCAATTTTAATTGCAGGCTTTGTATCTGTATGATATTGGACAAAATTAAATTGAATTTAATTATGGCTTTTGTATATCTGTTCAGTATAGGGGGAACATAAAATTGAAAATCTAATTTTGGTCTTTGTATCTGTTTAGTATCGGGGGAAAATGAAATTGAATCTAATTATGGCTTTTGTATATCTGTATAGTATAGGGGGGAACATAAAATTGAAAATTTAATTTTGGTCTTTGTATCTGTGTAGTATTGGGGTAAATAAAATTGAATTTAATCATGGCCTTTGTATCTGTATATTATTGGAGAACAAATTCAAAGTTGACTGTAATTAAGTTGGCCTTGTTCTTGGTAATATTGTATCTGTCCTCTCAGCTCAGGAGTTAGGTCTCAAGGTGACCAACTTTGGTAATTTATTTTCCATTAATTGGTAACTGTAGCTGATCATCTCTTTTATTGGAGAGTCATCTTCAGTTAGAAGTTTGTGATTTGTAGTGTTTCTCATAGTGGTATGTGTGTGGTTGTGTACAGATCACAGAGTTGTCTTAGTGTCAGCTTTCTTTAAATGTTTTTAGATACGAGACTCCAAATGCCTTGCACAAAAAGAATTCAGGCTGATGGATGATTCAATGCAATAAATAGGAGCCTCAAGGCATGGAATAGGTGTGTGAGAAATTATGTTAACTCTGCTTATCCCAGCAGTATCTGTACTTCCTGTTACCTATGCCATTGTGTATGATGTGACCGGGGTATGATTGGTGCCTAGTGGTACACATCTATGGCTGCTCCATGCAGTGTTCCCCCTTTACCTGCAAACCTGAACAAAGAAATTAGAAAAAAAATATTGTCAGTGTAAAAATGAAGGTGGTGGCATGCATATGATGTCTATGACTCAACCAACTGTAATCTACACACCAAACCAAGACAGATCAAGTTTTGGGTGTACATATAGTGAAACCTGTTTTGAGAGACCACTGTTATGAAAGACCACGTGCCTTTTAAGTTCATAATTCCCAAGTCCGTTTTGCTATCTCTCCCATGTTATTGCACCTCCATTGAGAGACCACCTGTCTTATGTGACCACTTTTTAGCCTGCCCTAGGGTGGTCTCTCAAAACAGGTTTCACTGTACTGGACCTGCAGGTGCGAAGATGGTGTGGTTTGGATGCACAAACTAAACAAAGAAGCACGAAGGATGTGTACATTTAGGAATTAGTTATCCTTTCAATTGTCCTCATTGGCAGATGATTGCAACCCGATGACGGGCATTTTAATGACGTCGCGTTAGCAACATGAGCAACATGATGTTAAAATACCCAGCATCAAGTTGAAATCAAATGACATGGAATACAATTGAAAGGAATTCAATTCTTATATTTACATTCAAGAAATGCCATAGTAGGCTATTGTAATATTTATGTCTTAATGGTTTATCTTATTATTCTTGTGACACAAATAATTTGAATGTGCTCTGATAGGAGGGGGACGTTAGTAGGCACAGATTGTAGGCCTATCAGTGCAAGCCAAACTGGTCCTGACATCATGACTGCATTTGCTGTACTAGAAGGTTGCTGTAGTTGTATGTGCACATATAATAAACTGCATTCATGCAAAAATGAATGTCCAAACCGAAAGACTCTGAGAAAACCACCGTGCGCAGTCAGAGAAGTTAAAACTTTCTCCACTTGCTTCCCCAGCCCCGAATCAAACCCAGGCCCCAGTACAGAGGTGAAAGGCAAGCGTGTTGCAGCTCTGCCAACCGTGCACCCTGTGTGTGCATTGTAATGTGGGCGTACATGTAGGTACTGGACCTAGAACCGTGGTGATGGGTGTGAACATTGTATTTTGGGTGTACATACTGAATGGAGAACTGTGTTGAGTATGTATTTTTGGTGTGCACCACCCTGGAATTTTGCGCAGTGGAGATTTTGAGGGCAGATAGAGAATTTAGAAGTATGAGCATGAGATCTTGAGTGTAGATTCTGGACCTAGAAGTGTTATTGGTGTCCTAGGAACTGTGAGTGATGGATATTTTGAGTGCAGATGCATGTAGGTGATCTAGAAGTGTGTGCAATTGAGTTCATGAATGTAGACACTTGATGTAGAACTATGAGCTGTGGAGATTTTGAGTGCAGACACAGGATTCAGAAGTGTGAGCAATAAATACCTTGAGTGCTAGAAACGAGATCTAGACTTGTAACCTAAAGAAATTTAAAGTACATATAGGGGGTCTAGAAATGTGAGCAACAGAGATTTAAGTGTAAATACTAGACCTAGAACTGTGAGCAGTGGAGATCTTGAGTACAGATAGACAATCTAAAAGTGAGCAATAGAGATCTTGAGTGTAGATAATAGCATTAGAAATACGGAGGTCAACCCTTTCCCCTTTGAAGTGGCTAAAACCAGCCGGTGGTCAAATGTCGTCTGGTTCAATGTTCTCGACTGATTTTGTCAGTAATGAAACACAAATTTGAGTTAGAATTATAGATAAGACCTATCAAGATAACATGCCCCAGGTCAACAGCTTTTCTTTGGTCTGGCTTCAGTTCAGGGTTGGCCACTTATTGCTTAGTGCCTCATCCATACCAAGGAAAGCTCAGACATCAGTCTTACATGAAGTGGGATAGGGTTAAGCCATCTTGAATGTTGCATGATGGAGCCAACTTGAACGGGAAGTCAAGATGTGCAAGGAGAAGATGGATATTGCGGTTTCTTAGTTTGAAGAGGTTTTTTAGCTCAGCTGATAAGTCAGCTAACCTTTTAGGAGGGTAGGTCATCCGTCGTCCGTCTGTCCACAATTTACATTTTGGACTTCTTCTTAAAAGCAGTCAGCCAGATTCACTTCAAACTTGGTGGCAATGTACCTTGGGTGGGTCTCTACCAGGTTTGTATAATTGGCCACGGTCCAGTGATTTTTGGATTTTGTATGTTTTTTTTTTCTTTTTGGGGCAAATCTAAAAAAATCTACTTCTCTGAAACCGCTCACCGGATTGCTTTGATATCACACAGGAACCCCCCCGGGACTCCTAGTTCTAAATTTGTTCCCCAGGTGGCACTGCAATTTTTTTCTAATTTTTTATGATTTTTTATTTTTTCATTTTTTGATATGTTAATACTATTTCAACTTCTTCTCCAGAACGTCACTCAGATTAAGCTGAAACTTGGTGGATATGTTCCTTGTGGAAGGGTCAAACAAAGTTGTTGACAAGATGGCACTGCTGTGGATTCCTAATTTTTTATGTTTTTTTTAAGTCAGGTTATTATTGGTAAATGCACCTTTTCTATTGACTACTATGTAAATCAATGGACTATTTTTTACGTTTTTTTTTTTGTTTTTTGTTTTTTTGTTTTTTGTTTTTTTTATATAAATTTGGGTACTTATCAGTAAATGCACCTTTTCAATTGATTACTGTGTAAGTCAATGGCCATTCTAATGCTAATTCCCATTTTTACTTCTGCTCCGAAACAGTCATTCAGATTGACTTCAAACTTGGTGGTAATGTAGCTTGGGTGGGTTTCTACCAGATTTTTCAAATGGTCATGCTCCATTGATTTTTGAATTGTTCATGAATTTCTTTGTTCTTTTTTGGGCAACTCTTAAAAACGCAAGGGTCTAAGTACATGTCAGCTGAGCACAGGACTGTCACAGTCCTCTTGTTTTATTCTGGATGGCTACTGCCATATTGGAGTCAGTTTGGGTTACTGTTGACCCACAAACAGCTGTAATCCAAGCACTGGGATAGAGGTCTCACTGTCTTAGTGCATAGTGTTGGTGGAGTCAATAGCTTTCCGTGATGTGCTTTGGGTGCATTGTGCCCTGTACATGCTGAAGACAGCTGTTAACCTGAGCCAGTCTGAGGCTCTCTGCTCTCTGATAGTAACTGTCCACATGATGGTGCTTGAATGGAAGTTTGGTTTACAAAGGATATAAATCTAGTATTGTTACATCAAGTCAGAGCACAATGACATTTGTTCAAATTGGCCATGAAAGAGTGGAGGGGAGAGGAAGTGTCGCGGAAGACGTCATAGTGGCAAAATACCAAGAAAAGCAGATTTGCCATTTGCTAGTGCAATTTTGTGTGCATCAGCTATGTTACTGTGATGGAGCAGTTTCACTTGATAGTCATCATACATTTATGCAGTGGACGGCAACATTAGGTTGTTGGCGTGCCTGGTGAGAGGGCGCTGTCATTGCTCTTTATAAAAAAGTATCAACTTCACTGAGATTTGAACTTCATTTTGTGTTCATGTGCCTGGTGCAATGTCAATGCCAAAGCATTTACGTCATAAAAGTGTCAGTTTTATTGAGATTCAAACTTGTTTTGTGCTCAGGTGCATCAGTGGTGACTACGAAAGCTGGTATTTTGTGAAAAACTGTCAACTTTATGGAGAATTAAACTCTGTTTTAGAGACAGTTTGTGGAGTTCTGTCTGAATTTTGCTTCACTGGACAAAAACATGTTCATGCTGGTGACATCTCTTTGAAACTGAGAGGAACTCTGTATTTTTATACAATATTTAATATCCCCTTACATCCTCCTATCACTGATAAACAGCTCAACTACCAAGCCATACACTGACCAGATTCCAACTACGTAATTTTGTTTTGTACCAGAGGTATCACAGCAGGCATGAGGCCCCAGTGGCGACAATGACTGTCCTTACCAGATTATATAACTGAAAAACAAGGCAACAGAACACAATGTTATCTACATCCTAAAGGCTAATGTGTTATTATTTTTTAATACACTAGCTGTCACTAAGACATGATCACAAATTAAAGATGATTCATAAATCACTTTTGTCATTTCCGCGTGCCGTTATGGATATGGTCCCAGCTGATTTCAACAGCCCAGAAAGCGAACTGTCCTAGTTGTATGGATGGAGTGCAGAGCTGACTGTGTAGAATTTTGAATCTGAAAACTTAAGGTCAATTAAAAGTAGCAATTGGCACTATGTTTTTGCGAGAATGTGCTTAATTGAGCTGGGACATGTGGTTTTTAAGCAGGCGCAAGGTGCGAAAATATTTTTCCAAAAAGCGTATTAAAGGACAAGGCGTTTCAGACAATCTTATACTATGTGTGTTAGCCTTTAGTTGGCCTCTGAAGTTCTGAGGATAAGACTTATAGTACTCAAGCAAGCTGAAACAATCAGTTTTAGAGCTTGTGTCTATTTGGCAAGACCCTTAGGGCAACTTGTGGAGGGCTTGTCAGGCAATGCAATGAACACTCCCAAAGGTGTTTACCATTTTAGTATGCAACAAGTTTGATAGGGATTCCATCATTATCACTCTCCCTATTATCCCCTTGTAGCTCATGGCAAACCTGCAGCTATTTGTCATAGTAACTTCGCATTTATCATCACACCCAGCTTATTAAGATGCCAACAGTGACTTTGTTCCATTGTCGCATGTCATTAGTTCGTACAGCTAGATCAACGGTGCAGATCAGAGGTTGACGTCAGAGGAAAGATGGGGGGGGGGGGGGGGTCTGTGAACATAGGCACTCACAATTCCTCTAGTTTCCAAATTCCTTTCAGTTTTGTATTGAATGTTGCAATGTCATCTGCCTACCACATAGATGTCAATCCCTGAAGCTCTGTGACCAGGAGATTTTTATAAAAAGTGCATGAAAACAAAGAAAATAGCCAAGTTTGCCACAAAGTGCTCTCATTGTAATCAATTTTGAGGTCTCTACAATTGGAGGCTGCCAGTGGGTATGAGAGAGTTGACAGCTATGCTACAGCAGTCTCTGATGAGTGGCAGTGGCGTCATGGCTACAGTATCTTCAACTCTTCTGATTGGGTTAATTGTGTGAACAGGAACCTCTAGTTAGTGGCACCATCTGGTAGCCATGGTACCATAAGCCATAAATGGTTATAAGTGGATGAAATTTGGCTGTCAAACCCCCAGCTGGAGTGAAGGGTGACGATTGAGCTGTGATAGGAAAATGGAGTATGGCAAGAGGATACGATTGAGCTGTGATAGGAAAATGGAGTATGGCAAGAGGTGACTCCGTATCGTGGGCTGGGCCTGCGTTTAACCACCTCTTTCTTACCAGTTGACAGGGTATTATCATCATCATGTCTGTGCATGCCTGCATCTGTCTGTCTGTCCGTTCAGCCATTACCCTTCTAGACACAATAACTTTTGAACAAATTGAGCTGCTGTTTTGAAACTTGGACAGTATAAGCATCTGATTGGAAGCTTCATTGAATTTGAATTCAGCAACCTTGACATATTTAGGGTCATCAGGGGTCATCATATTTGTGGACACAATAGCTTTATCGAGCAATTTTGGGTCAATGCTGGTCTTAAAGTTGTTCCAACCATTTTATTGAGTTTACAATATAAAGTCAATATAGGCTTATCATGGTAAAGAACTCTGCCATCAGAACTGAAAGTGTATTCTCTATAAAAAAAAAACAAAAACAAAAACAAACAAACAAACAAACAAACAAACAAACAAAAAAACAAACACACACACACACACACAAAACTACACAAATAATAAATAATAATAATGATAAATAAAATATACCAAGAAACATGCTACACTGATCCCAGGCAACATCCAGTGCAATTATTTGTAATTTTACCCATTGCTAATTGGCACATTTCAAACTAAATAACTTGGCAACTCAGACAATACGATTATCAAAATGAGGCTGGGCTCAAATGTACAAGAGAGGTTCTGCCTGTGAAAGGGTATACATGGAGAGTCAACTGAATTAGTTTCTTGTGGACTGGATAAGGTCACAGGTAATGATGAAGCTAGCAAAGAAAAAACATCATCTGCTGTGTAAATACAATTTGTCAAGGTAGTAAAATGACAGCAAACGGTGAAGCCATTTTAGGTAGAGCCCTAACCATGTCCCACCGAGAATAAAACCTCAGCTGGTCCTGGCTGAACATTGCCAAAATTGACAATTTAGTTTCTATAAGGTAAATTGCTCTTAAATGCTGCTACCTATTAGCAGTAGAGTACCTGTTGCCCAGCAGACTACATTGTTGCCGAGGGGTGATAAGGCTGGTGACTGAGTGGAGTGATTGGCAGGGGGAGCAGTCATTGAACTGGTGAGGGCTATATGTTAAATGCTGTTAAGGTAGAGCACCAATAGTCCTTGGATCCAGCTTCACCGGCTCGTGCTCCGTGTAAGTGAACTGTAGGGAATTGAGAGGTTGTAGTGAACACCTACCTTTCACAGGCCTCTGTGGCTTTTTACTACCTTGTCATCAATAATTAATGGCCATGTTGGAGGACTGTTGACCGGGCGTTGCTGAAAGAAGAATGGTAGAGCGTCTTGCGCAGCATGGCTGCAAAGTGATACAGCAGTTGGAAGATGACAAAGCAAGCGGCTAATATCACCAGTGTGTAGAGTGCATAGTGTATAATTATGGACACATCACTCACAGCCGATACTGGGACACACTACTCATCCTACAACACTGAAGATACTCCACTATCAACAAAGACAGAGATGGAAGTTAAAATGGATTTTGAGGATTGCTTTCCTCTCTTTGACATGGGTAAGTTGTATAAGTCACTCCAGAGGTTTTATCTATTGTCTTCGTGTGGCAGTGTTTTGACAATCAGGAGTTGTATATGGGATTGATGATGCTGGTGGTGATGAAGTCATCATAGACAGACAGCTCTATGTAACGCTCGGATTCTTTCACTAGATTGTTTTTTGGTCATAGTGTCAGGTTGTTTTTTTGGTCATAGTGCCAGGCCCTTGTTTGTCTTGTAGTTCTAGGGCTTGAAATTAGCACTAGCCATAATCCACCAGCCACATGCTAGTTGAAAGTTGGGTTGGCTGATGTAAATTTTTCTGTATTTAATTGTTTTTGTTTGAAAACTTGATTAAAATTGACACTGGCTTGTGAATGTTTTTGATGTATACAGAGTTTGGCTAGGTACCAAAAATGTTAATTCCGAGTCCCGAGTACTCACACAGTGTCTTTGATGTCCAAGTATACAACAAAGAACATGCTGTACTTGACTGGGACCACAGTCTAGGATGAACCTCGTGCTGTCATTTATTACCTGATATACATATTAGTCATCATTAAGGGTCTATGGTGCTCTGGAAAACTGACAAATGTCAGGCAGCTTTCATCAAAAACAAACAATGAAAGCTTTTGAAGTCTGCCACCAGAAGAACTGTGGTAGTGACTGGTTGTGTTTCAGTTGTGGGGGCATGAGGAGATGAAATAGCCTTTCGTCCTGTTTTTCAATCGTCTGCGGATGCAGGATTTTTCTCGCCTTTTCAAGTGACAAAAGCAAACTGTACTGGTTGCATTTTGATTTAATGAAATAACGACAGCAGTCCAATGATAAAAGCTGCTTGCCAATCTTTGTCATCAAATGTTTATTCAGACTGTTCCAGTGGGAACCAACCAGATTACAGTACTGTCTCGTACTATTTCACTGTGGATTTTGTTTTGTGTGTGTCGTTTATGAAAGTTGTGACAAGAAGCCGTAAGATTAAAAAATGACATAGAGAATGGCTCATAGTACCATTAAGTACAAGACACAAGTCCATGTATTTTCGAGGGTATTAATTTTTGTGGTTTTTGCATTTTAATTCTTTTTACTGAGACTTTAACCCTTTCCCCCTTGAATTAAGACTGAGTCAACAGCTTTCCTTGGCATGGGTTGGCCACTAAAAATGCCCAACCTATGCCAAATAAAGCTGTTGACCTGGGGCCTGTGATCTTTATAGGTCTCATCTACAATTCAGTCAAATAGGTTTTTTTTACTGTTAAAATTAGTTGAAAACACTGAAACAGACAACAGTTGATCACCAGCCAGTTTTGCTCGGTTTAAGGAGAAAGGGTTAAATTCACCACTTTACTCATATTTCCTATCAACTCCATGTTAAAAACCTTTTCGCTGTGTTCTTAATTTCACAGTTTTGATGTGTCTGTGACACCAGGAGAAATAAGAACATACATGTAGCAGATTGAAATGAATTCCCAGTATCTGGAGGAACAGGAATATGATTGCCTCAGTGCCAAGCGATGAATATCATCTGAGTGATTGACCCTTCAGCTGCTGTAAAGACAAGTACCTGCTCTTGTGGCTGACGTCAAAACAACATTACCTGTTTTGTGTCAAAATAAATACTGAAATTAAGCAAGTCGCGTCTGGAATTACAAGTGCATCAATGTATATTTCTTGTCTAAATGTCTTTAGAGTGCACTAGCAGTCATTCCCATCCAGCAAGTCCAGATAAATTGCTTTCTCCTTTGTTTTTGTTTTTTTTTTGCATGTAAGTGTTTTTTTCTTTCATGGTTCATGACAGTTTTGTCAATTTTAACAGTTTATGAGAGTTTTGTCCATGTACCTGTCTTCATTGTGAAGTAGACATGGCTGGGAGCAAATTATGGGAGATAAATAGCTGAGTGCTGAGTATGAAGGGGTTTGGTATCAGTGCTAAGTCAGTGTACTCTGTCAGCATCTGCCAGTTCATCCTGTTTGTCCACGCCCCACAACTACCCACACTGTGTTAGTTAACTGATTCCACCCTAATGACGCTTTTTCCCGCTAATATCTAAATGTTGTCTGCTAATTGTATTTTACCAATTTAGGGATTATTTTTCAAAATTTTGGATGAAACTTGCATGGAAGATCATTCTGCATTAAGTGCCCATGGTCAACAGCTTTCCTTGGTACTCTGGGTGCAATGCGACCAGAGCGTGCCAAGGAAAGCTGTTGACTCAGTCTTCTGTCAGGGTGGAATGAGTTAAATGGTAACCAAAGATGCCACTTTTTTCATTTTATTAAGGCAGAGAGCAGTAAATATTTGTTGCATAGCAACCAACTAGACAGGTATGGAAAAGTGACATTCAGCTGAACCAAGGCTACTGGGAAATGATGTAACACAACCGCTGCTTACACCAAATCTGTTTACCACTCTCATGTCAGTCGGGTTTGACACCCGTGATTTACGCTGAGTGGATATTGTGTATTTTCTTCTTGAGACATTGCCTTAGGCTCAAAGTACACAGCAAATAAGCTGAAGAAATTAAAGAAAAGGGGAATGGCTTTCTTTTTACTCCCTAAATGTTGACAATTAGAAAAGGAGAGTGTTAGGGAAAGACCGTACTATACTGGAGCGTTAGAGACTGAGTAGGAGACTGCATTTGGGAGTTACAAACTCTGAGTAGGAGATGTGTTGGAGAGTTAATGATTGAGTAGGAGACTATTTGGGAGTAAAAGACTCTGAGTAGGACATATATTATAGAGTTAGAGACTGAGTAGGAGACTGTATTCAAGTGGTAGAGACTGAGTAGGAGACTATTGGAGAGTTAAGACTGAGTAGAAGACTGTTTTGGGCTGTAGAGACTCTTGAGTCAGAGATATGTTGGAGAGTTAGTGACTCTGACTAGGAGACTTGTATTTGAGACTGAGTAGGAGACTATTTGAGAGTTGGACACTGAGTAGGAGACTGTATTTGAAAGTTGGAGACTGAGTATGAGACTGTATTGGGGAGTTAGAGACTCAAAGAGGAGGTTGCATTTGGGAGTTAGACACTCTTGAGTTTCATGTGTATATATAGTGGTCCCCCTCTTGCAAAGCACCTCTTACCAGAGGCCACCCCTCTTGAAAGACCACTGTTTCTATGCACAAAGTGTTATATTCCTATCTTATTGTCCCTCTCTGTGGATGCCTCCCCTCTTACAAGGTCACGTTTAGGCTGCATGTGGGGTGGTGGCCTTATAAGAGGGGGACCACTGTATTCTAGTGTCTTCCATTGCCAAACTGATGATATTATATTGTGACTGGTCATAATCACGCGTCATGAGAATGGTTGACGGTGTCTGACCAGAGAGCTGGTTGGCAGCATAGCAATTTGACAGAGCAGGGATCATGGTCTTTAGTAGATGCTTCACATTTATAGCTTGTCCATTTTTATCACTGACTGACATACCAGACAAGGAAGTCAAGTGTTTCTGTTTGATGAATGGCAACAGATTGAAGCATCTTTGGTGTTATTCTTCCTCCAGGCTTGTCTTCTGCAGGTGCTGGGTAGAGCATTGCTGCAGGCAGAGGTTGTAAGTGGATCTATGAGACAAGCTCTGAATGGGATTACCACAAGGGTCTACATATGTGTGGGTCTGTAACAGGCTCTAAGCAGGCCTTCCAAACAGACTCCAAATGGGACTGCCACAAGGGTCTGTCTGGGCCCGTAGCAGGCTCTAAATGGGACAACCACAAGGGTCTACATGTATGTGGGTCTGTAACAGGCTCTAAATGGGACTACCACAAGGGTCTACATGTATGTGGGTTTGTAACAAGCTCTAAGTGGGACTACCACAAGGGTCTACATGTATGTGGGTCTGTAACAAGCTCTAAGTGGGACTACCACAAGGGTCTACATGTATGTGGGTCTGTAACAAGCTCTAAGTGGGACTACCACAAGGGTCTACATGTATGTGGGTCTGTAACAAGCTCTAAGTGGGACTACCACAAGGGTCTACATGTGTGTGGGTCTGTAACAGGCTCTAAGCAGGCCTTCCAAACAGACTCAAAATGGGACTACCACAACAGGATCTAGTTGGGTGTATAACTCAGGTATCTTGAGGGTTGACCACCAAAGCTTTAGATACACCTGTAGCAATGGCTCTAAGTGGGTGTATCACAGAGGCTGGCAGTAGGAGGATAACACATAGTGGGTGGTCAAACCAGCAAGGCTGATACTACTATTTCTGGAGGATTGTGTTAGGTCTGATGTTTGTTGTGTGCTTTATGTCAGAAATCATGCAAGTTTAATGTTTAAGCTGCCAAAGTACATCATTTTTAGAACCTCAGTGAAAACAGAAATACCATGAATTTATTCCATTATGTGACTTTTGATCATTTATCTTGTGTATGTAAAATCCAGGATCACTGGTAATATCAACGTGCTGGAACTTCAGCTGGTACCAATGATACAATGGAATTTTCTTATTAAGACCACCTCAGGGACTGAAAAAGTGGTCTGAATAGGAAACAATTTAAGGATGAACAGACACAACTATAAATTGGTGGTCTTAATATAGATATGTCATGTGGGAAATGCAAATATGATTAGGTCACATGGTAGGAGTGAACAGAGAAACACCAGACAAAATGTGGCTTAACAAATATAACATTTAACAAATCAAAATATATTGAAAGATTGACAACAGCAGAAAGTGAAAAATGACAAGACTAGAAGATACTGAGGAGAAAAAGATGTTATGAAAAGGTCTACTGTTCCAATAAAGATGTACATGTACATATATATGTTTTGAATGATACTGAATTTAGTCTTCCCTCCCCCCCCCCTTTTTTTTTGATAGCTATTCCTCACTTAATTGATGATGAGAAAAATAAATGTGAAGGGGCTGTAATTAGATATGAATATTCAAATGCTTTGAAACAATTAAAAAATTATGAAAGTCCTGGAAGTATCGGCTCTGTGTGTGTGTGTGTGTGTGTGTGTGTGTTGTGTGTGTGTGTGTGTGTGTGTGTGTGTGTGTGTGTGTGTGTGTGTGTGTGTGTGTGTGTGTGTGTGTGTGTCAGATATAGAACAATAATGGTTCTAGACAGTTCCAATATGCCTTTCAAAAAAGTAGCCTGCAGAGAAGAGCAGTTATTTCATTGAAATGCGAGAAAACTGAAAATCATTCATATTTGAAAAACAGGTGGCCATTATTTCTATTTAATTTAGATTATAAGATAGTCATAAAAGTAATGTCATTAAGACTGCAAACATTTTTCCCAAAGCTAGGTCACTAATTGATCAACTAGGTTGTGTTAAGCATCAATATATTGGATAAAACATACAACAAATATCAGATATTATAGAGTAAAAGAGCTTCCATGATATATTATAGAATAAATAGCTTCCATGATATTATAGAATAAAGAGCTTCCATGATATTATAGAATAAAGAGCTTCCATGATATTCATGGCATGAATCACGCCTAGTGAAACTGCTGCAAATCCACCTTGAGTAAGGAATATATAAAATTGTGTGAGAGAAACCATTTGATTTCTTGTACTTGACTTGAAGCGTGGGTTCTATATTGAGATACCCTTAAAAGGGGAGAATGGAGGGACATGTGATTCTTGTGCATGCAGGGTAATTTTGCTTCATTCTGGTTTGAATGGTTACATGGATCATAATTGATGAGAAATCTTTTCAGTTTACAAATCAGACAGTTAAAATGATTGTCTCTACATCGTGGAAATTAATTTTAATACTCATGTGCTAATTACAATATAAATAACCCTGCCCCCCTCCCGATTGTAAAAGTGTCATGGACTGAAAACCACATTTATCCCACCCACAAAATCATTGGCTGGTGTTTCTTTTCACCTGATAAAGTCAGGACGCTCTTTGATCTTATCAAGCACCGCAGTGACTTTTGAAATAAATGCAAAATGAAAGAAAAAAAAAGATATTTCTGCAGGACATGATGATAATAGATTTGTGTGTGGTCCAGATAGGCTTGAGCAGCATCGTTGGAGCACTTGAAGTCTCATTGCAAGGCAGTAAGACCCTGTGGTAATGATTAAAGTTTGAGGATCAGAGGATAGACCTGAAGTAAGTATAGACTTCTCATTATGAAAAGGACCATTTGTCTCTGTGGATTAGAAGCTCGATAGCTTGAGAGCATCGCAAGGCGAACTACGTGCTAGAGTTCGCAATCATTGGAGACATACAGGATAACATAATTGCTGAAGGCAGATTTCTCTGGATGGTTAAACTCTACTTCTTGGTGTCAGTTTTAGAAATTCAAAGATGCTAAGACACTCTCATAAAGGGCATGGCGAGTGTTGTGGGGAGCACGTGCTTTGGCCACTGTACAGGGGTCTCATGTCCCCCACCTGTAGCCGTCAGTGCCACTGTTAAGTACCAGACACCAGGCTGCTGTACACAGATGTTGGCCCCTACCACAGTCTGGGCTGCCACTAGGAATGTCACAACTGTAGTCAAATTTGGCTTAAGTAGCATTTACCATTTTAGCCAAATGCTGAGTGTGTTCCTCAAAACTGTTAGCAACATTGACATTTTTAAATGACATTCAAAAATTCTGAATAATTTATCAAAATTATATGAATATATACATAAAAAAATGGATGTCTTGAAGTATCCTCAGCCATTTGGGCTAAAGCCTACAAAATTTTGTCAGCCAGTTTTTAGCCACAGGCTATTTGGCTAATGTATATCACCAGCCTTGCATATGGAGACACCAGGCAGCCTATGCTGTCAGTGTTTCTGAGTAAATATGCTATAATTGCCTGGAAGAAAATATCCCAATTAAGCTGACTTGGTTGTATTGTTCTGAGTGCTCATGGTAAACAGGTATATTTTGTGGGGGTGTGTTAGATCAGGCCAAAAATACCATGTTGATTATCATATTAGTTCCTGGAGGGGGACTTTCAAGGAACCAATACAGATGACTCACTATGTAATGAGCACATGTGTAGCAAAGGAACACAGATCACAAGAGTCAAAGTGTATAAGAGAAACATGAGCCCTGGCGTGTCACTTGGCCTCTTTACTGTTATCACTGACAGGTCTGCTTTTCATAAACACAGATATTGAAACTTGTTTTTTGTTTTTGTTTTGTTTTTTTTTTTCGTTTTTGTTTTTGTTTTGGTAAATATTAAGACAGTAGGTATGCTTACAGTGAAAAACGTTTATTTCCTGTACATATAGCAGACTAAACATAGACTGTTCATGTGGTTGTGCTTATATAAATAACTTTTGTGATCTACATGATTTCAAAGCCAGCACGAAGATAATGATGTCCTCATCACAATGCCAAACCACCATATATTACACCAACTAAAGCAGCTTACTAGGCCCAAAGGCAGTAAAAAAATTTATTGATTGAGATTATGCCTTAGAACCACCTGTAGCAGTAGTTGACTGCAGAAATAAACAGGTTACTGGACTGCAGAGATAAACAGGTTACTGGACTGCAGAAATAAACAGGTTACTGGACTGCAGAAATAAACAGGTTACTGGACTGCAGAAATAAACAGGTTACTGGACTGCAGAAATAAAAAGGTTACTGGACTGCAGAAATAAACAGGTTACTGGACTGCAGAAATAAACAGGTTACTGGACTGCAAAATAAGCAGGCTGCGTTTGTTCAAACAAAATCAAAATAGGTTGATTTGCAACATCCTAAAATTAAAGGAGATTTTGCTATTTTGGTTAGTCATCTCCTGTAGTTGTCATATCTCAGCAGAATTCAATCCCAAATGCAGGATGACTGACTACAGACTGCTCATGATATTTGAGTCTCATTCAACCTGCAGTGACACAAGGACAGAAGTCAGGTTGTATTGACCTGTCATCCATAGAATTCAGACTCACGTTGAGACTGAGTCAACAGCTTTCTTCACCCCATGCCAAGGCTACCTGTTGATCTGGAGGACGCTGTCTTGATAGATCTCATCTATATTTATCATTCATTGTGTTTTTCATAAGTGTTGAGATTAGTCAAAACATTGCCACAGATGACAGTTGATCACCAGCTGGTTTGGGGCAGTTTGAGGGACAAAGTATCGGAGTAGGTATTTCCTTTCAACTAAAGAAGAAGATCTGTAAGGAAACCAAGTGCCTCTATAAATGGTAAACTTTGACTGTAATCATGGAACAAAGGGTTAAACTAATTTTTATCTTTGTTGAGTTCTTGTGAATTTGGTAGAAAGGAAGGTTATGTCAAGTAGTGTGTGGGGTTATGTGTATGTGGTCTGTGAAGGCATTTTAATTTAGAGAGTATCTGAGGGCCGTACAGTAATTCCCTATTATAAGACTGCTCCTTTGAGAATCCACCCCTTTAATAAAGCTGTCATTTGGTGCAGAAACATGGAAGATTTCATTGTGTTGTCTCTCTTTAAGGGATGCCACGTTTATATAAGGTGAGTTTCTGGGAATGTTTGGGATGACCAAACAAGCAGACAACCTTACATTACTTCTCTTGCAAATTACCCAAAGTGCGTTGTTGTAAATTGTCACGTACCTGTCTGTCTCATACTAAGTTTGATATAAATAGAATACAGTTTCACAGATATGTAGGTACATGTAAGTGATTTCATGATGGCATACCCCAGGTCAATTAGGTTCCTTGGTGTGGGTTGGGTGCAATTCATGTAGAGGAAAGCTATTGACTCAGTTTATATTCTGACGATTATATTCTGACGAAAGCGTTAAAGACGTGACTGTGTGCAGGCTGCATGTGAGCTGTGGCCTGTGTTGACATACTAGGAGGGTGTGGCTGTGAGGCCACCATGTAAGTGAAGCCATAGACTTGGGTATGCAATTCTATCTTTTGTCTACAAAATTATACTGGGATTGAGAGTTTGTCCTTCCATCACAAACAGGTGCACCTGTGGAAAGCAGAAGAGGGGGCTTTCATTAGTAGTTAAGAGTACAATAAATGTGGTTCCAACTCCACAACATTGCTGCCACTTACATTGCTCTTTTGTTGCCAAAATGTCCAAAAAAGGAGACATTAAGTTCTTTTGTTATAATTACAAAAGCTGGAGCTTCGTATTTGGTTCATATCATGTCAGAGTTAGGCAAGTTTTTTCAGTATATGTATCAGATATAATTTATTTCAGGTGCGTTAGATGCAGTAATTTTGTACTGAGCAGCTCGTATGTCAACAGGTCTGTAACATGAGAAGTAAGCTACACAAGCTGTGGAGTCTGTTGCTAGGTAGACAGCCATTTGCTTCCGATTTGTCTCATTGACAAAGAATAGTTTACAATCCCAATCCCATTGTTGGCATTACCAAAGGATCCGGTGGACGAGCGGGGCAGCAACATCCCACTGCTGCCACCATGTGCAGTCCTGGTAGGACATTAGACTGGCAGCATCCAATTGTTTCTAACAGTAAGGGAGCTCAGACGCAATCAACTGGAAACATCCCACTGCAGATACCAGATAGAGACCTGAAGGGGCAGTAAACTAACACAGTGAGGGTTACCAGAGGGCAATAAACTACTGGCATTGTCAGGGCAGAAAGGGTGACAAAGTGGTAACATCCCACTGCTGACACCAGTAAAGGGCATGATAGGATGATAAGCAAAAACCCCATAGCTGACATCATAAAAAAGTAAGGATGTTGTTTTACAAGCAGTGTAACCTGCAGACTCCAGTTAAGTGCTTGCAGGGCTATTGCACAACTGCTAATACCTTTCGGGGACCTTAAAGTCCATTAAGCAGACAATAGCCTGGTGCTGATGGCAGTAAATGGTATGGGGAGCTACTGAGCAAGCTGTAACCTGATGCTGGCTCATAATGGCTGGATAATGATTTCAAACAGAACATGATCTCTTCCTGCTCTCCAGGCAGTTTAGTTTCTCATCGCACATGTTCTATAGATCTACAAGATAACAATTTTCTATAATTTTGAATTTGAAGATAGAAGGAGGTTGACACAATCACCACATTAATTAGGTTGATAACAGTTAACCGTTAAAGCGCTGATTAAAGAATGATTTAACTGCTTTCCTCGGGGCACTCTGTACACAATTCGTGCAAAGTGTCCCGAGGAAAGCTGTGGACTAAGACTACTTTTTGCTTTAGACAAGGCTTACTGGTATTGGAATGAAAGTTATCTTTATGAGGAATTTGAATCTTTTAACCATTATATGTTTAAAGGTATGAGAAAACAATTGCAGCTGTGATTAGCACTTTAAGGGTTAAAACTATAAATTTGAGAATGTCATACCATAGGTGGCAGTGAATGTGAAGTGAGCTGCATTGCCACATGGACATGCTTTAGACTCTACCATTCATTTTCTATGATCATGATCACTTCAAACTTTAATCATTGAGATGGGAGCTTTAAAAAAAAAAAATAACTGAGCTCTGATGAAGTTGGAAATACATGTATTTCCAATAGAGTGGTGGATGTATTTCTTCTCAATTATGCTGTCGTATTTGTTTATCCCAATTCTGTTCTAATCATAAACAGTGAGATGCTGATTGAGAATAACACGTCTTTTTTACTATCCATAACAATGCCAGAGAATTGTGATATCTGTTACATTTTGTTCAGATCAATATACAATGTAGATGTTGCAGGGTGATTATCATGTAAAATTTGAAATCACATTAAGGAACAGAAAGAGTTAGTCAAGGTAAAGATTTGATAATTGCAGGTAAAATTCCTGAAGCAGATGGGATGGTATAGCTGCCTGGCATAACACCTGTCAGCAACTCTGACATTTCACGCTAGACAATGGGTAGGAATCATATTCCGTACAAGCTAAATTGGACACATACTGAATTATTGCTAAGAATTGTTGCTAAAGGTATTCCTCCTCACTGTAGAGGAAAGAAAGGCTAGGTGGCCAGGCAGCAGCGTTCAATAATGAGACAGGTTACATGTGTGAAGCTGCGTCAAGGCTGAGATGTTTCAGTATAGAATAATGATACAATGAAGTAGAGTATACTTGGTACCAAGCACTTAAGTTATGCCACAAATCTGTAAGATATATTTGGCAAGTGAATCTTTCTGTACTCCTCCATTATATGTGGTGGAATTTTAACCTTCAGAGCCCAACTTGTCATTGTACCTATCAGTGTATCACTTGAGGGCACTCGAATATGGTATAACTAATGTAAACATCTATGATGTCTGAGTAGCAAGGGTCAGTCCATTGTCATTTAGGGGGTAGAGGTTGGCCTCTTGTATTTAAAACACCTATGAGAAGTGTGGCACAAGCTTTTATTACACTCTCAGGTGACAAAGTTAGTTTCCATGGTAACATGATTTTTCAATCATATTCATATACACATGAGAAGTACATGCCTGGAGCATGTATTTGCTGGGTGGATTAGGCTAGTATAATGTAGTGGTCCACACAAGCAGGATAATACATGCTTTGTTTGTTCACTCATCACACACAGCACATAATTACATCACACAACACTGTATTGACATGAGAAACATTGTGTTTGGCTTCACCTGCTGCAAAATTCAGGACTAGGAACTGAACTGTCAATTGAGCTGGAGTGTGGCAGGGTATGAGGCCAGTAATGTGTGATGTACTCGAGACTGTAGCCTGGCAATGGTAGTGCCAGCTTATGTAACCATTGACTGGCATGTGCCACCCTGTACTCGTTCTGTTAACAACTTGCTTTCTCCAGGAAAACCACAGTGTTTGGACAGCAAATACAATTTATGACTTAAGGTCCCACCTGCACGAAGTGTGCTGGAATTTCATTTGTTACTTTGAGTGCAGTCAGATTTAAAGAGCTTCCATGCTGCTCAAGTAGTTTGACCCTCCCTTTAGTTATGGTCAGTCAGTAAGCTGAATACTTGAAGTAAGGTTTAAAGTCTTATTTTGTGCATTTAATGAATTAAGTTTGATGCAGAATGTGCCAACAAATGATATTTCACTAAGCAGTGTTCCATCCTTGAGTTGTCCGGCAGTTGGCTTCTTTTAATTCTCCTCTGACAATTGGCATCTTTAATTCTCCTCAGCGACGTGGCTTTAATTCTCTTCAGGCAGTTGGCTTCCTTTAATTTTCCTTTGGTAAGTGGCGTCTTTATTTCTCCTCTGGCAGTTGGCTTCTTTTAATTGTCTTCAGCAGTTGGCTTCTTTTGATTTTTATGTGGCAGTTGACTTCTTTAATTCTCCTCAGGCACTTGGCTTCTTAATTTTTCTCAGGTAGTTGGCTTTTTATTTGGCTCTGGTCGTTGGCTTCCAGTTCTACTTGAGCATTTGGCTTCTTTTTATTGCCCTCAGATTCTCCTCAGGTGATTAGCCAGTTCTCAGGCTGTTGGCTTCCTTCAGGTCTTCATTGGTAGTTGACTTCTTTCAGTTTTTTGCTGGCATTTGGCTTCTTCTATTTATCCTCAGGTGAACAACTTCTTTTAGTTTTCCTTTGCTAGTTAAGTTCTTGTAGTTTTCTTGCAGTTTGACTTGTGTATACATGTCTTCCATTTGGCTCTTCCTCCTGTAGTTGGTTTGCCTTAATTCTGGTGGAGGTAGCTTTGTTCTTGTAGGTGGCTTTGTGTAGTTGTCTTCTTGTGGTTAGTCCTTTTGGTTTTCATGCAGTTGTCTTCTTTTTTCTGCTCCCTTCGGTTGGTCCCTTTTGTTGGTCCCTTTTTGCTTCCATCCACAATTAACAAGTTTTAACTCCTTCCTAGTAATGGAGTTGATTCAATTGATCTTGTTCGGGGAATAGTCTTGTGGATAGGATTTTATTCCCCGTGCTCACCACGTGACAAGACAAAGCAAGAGGCCTTGATGGTGTACATTTATAGATGACTTACTGCTCGTCAAATTTCATTTCACATCTGTGCAGCCTATCTACTCTGTTGAGAAGCAACAGTCTTGGGGGGGAAGTTGGCATGACAAGAGGAAATCTGACTTGCCATTGGAGCCCCTACTATATAAAGTAGACCTCTACAACAAAGCTTGTATCAGTTTGTCACTTGTCTTTTTATTGTAACTGACACAGATGGATTTGACTGCATGAAACCTTGACTTGACATGACTACAGTACACAGCTATAGTCCGCATTAGGTATGCATGGAAAGCTTTCTCTCTATAGTTATATCACCAGCTAAGAACATCTTGGGAGAAGTGGTTTATGTGATACTTAACCAGTGAAGAAAGGTATGAGACTTCAATACATAGCTGGAGCATTTGCCTCTGAAATCACCCAACAGCAGCCAGGTTTCAATTGCCAGCAGCTTCTGTGTCTTTTACTTTAAATTCATGGAAATAAAAAGCACTTTGGTGAAGAACTGTTAATGATATACATTGCAATGGCACATTCCATGTCAATAGCTTTTCTTGGCTTGGGTTGGACACACTGCACCCAAGCCATGGCAGGGAAAGCTATTGCCTCAGTGTTACTGTGAGCAGCAAAGGGTTAAATGGAGGCACAGAGCGAGGTCCAGAGCTGCTGGGAACAGGTCAGCTATGTGTCTTGATTTACCAGTTCACCTGACATGCCTGATATCTACAACAACATAACCCTAAACGCTGGAGAAATCTGAGCAGTGTAGCTCTCTATCAGCTTGAATAAGTATAATCATAGCTTTGGATAAGTGGTTGTGATCAATACAAGGCAGCTGTATGTCTTTGACCAGCCCTGGTCTGATTGGTCCTGGGGCTACACAGGTCATAAAGCTCTGTCACTGAGCTTCAAATCTATCACTGGAGACTGATGACTCCCATAGGCTTTGTCAGATCTCAAACTGTAGATCAGATCAACTAGAAGGTGAGGGACTGCCCCCGACAGAGAGTGTATTGAAGCCATCAGCATTAAGTGGCTGACTAGAGATGACTTGTACATTGCAGGCGATATTTGCTTTTGTCATAAGAGCCTCAGCCAGGTGGTGGGCAGGGAATGCCTCTCCTCACCCAGCGCTACAGTGTAGGTTTATCTTGACTGATTTGAGGCAGCATCAAGACTATTCTCAGTGATTCTTGTGTGTACAACTCCAACTTTGACCTCAGAAAATCAGTCTCTTCAACAATTACATAACAAGCAGGCAATGCCAAATCCATTCTTTAACCCTTAACCCATTGCCTACTGAGATAGACTGTGACTCCCCTGCAATCTGCTATCCCCCACTACAGACACTAGAGAGCTGTACAATAAAACCGCTCATATAAAGCATAGGCGATCATAGGCCTGTGGTCACAGGTAACATATCCCCTTAAGCTGTCCAAAACAGCTGATGGTCAAATGTCATCTGCTACAGTGTTTTCAACTGATTTAAACAGTAATGAAAAACAGTTTGACTGAGAGTTGTAGAAGAGACCCATGATGATCACATGACCTAGATCAACAGTGTTCCCTGGCATGGGTTGGGCAGTTAGTGCCCAGCCCATACCAGGGAAAGCTGTTGTCTCAGTGTTAATCAAGGGGGAAAGGGTTAAAATATGTTCTTAAACTATCAGGCAACATATCTGTTCCTGTAATAACCCCTCGTGCCACAAAACCCACTGACAATACCCTCAGAATGGCAGCTCTGGGGGTAGAATTTGCATTTTCGTGGAGCTAATTATACTGGAAGATCTGCCCATGAAACAAGGTTATGGACACAAATGTAAATGGCCTTTATTTAGACTTTGTTGACATTATGTTGATTCAACCTGCTAGAAATCATGTTTAATTTATATCCATTGCAACTTGTTCATGTCATTAGCAAGAGGAAGTATCCCAGAGATGACACCTGCTGTGTCTTGCTCTGCCACTTACTACTATTTAGTGTCTGCCAATGTACAGTACATTTTGGCATGAAAAAAGTGCAATTAGCATGGGCATTAAATGATCATATATTCACTGACCAATCTATTGTTTTTATACCTACTTTACATATATGCTCATGCATGATTATTAAATGATCATATCTACACAAAAATGGGTACTGTGCATTCTTGTACATGTGAAATGTGTTTCGAGTATGCTTTCTCCTTTCAAACAGAAGCATCCTCGGGGAGGTCATTTGTCACGTCATTGCCGCAAGCCCAAAATGCAGTCAAAGATAGGACAGAGCCACAATGTGGAGACATGATCAATCATAATAATGCCATGTTTGTAGACATTGACAGATAACAGAGTGACATGTCAGAATGTCTAAGCTCACAGGACACTGTTTAATCATGGGCGCTTTGGCTATCAAACACATTCCTAGCTCTGGAAGTAGAAATTTTGAATTTTGTTTGTATTTTTATCATATATTGTAACAAAGAACAATTTGCATATGATAGTATCTCAATGCCACAAAATCTCACAATGTCTTTCAATAAATGAACTTTCCTCTGTAAGTAGCATACCTTTATGGATGGTGTCTTGGAAGTTGATCTTAGAATACTTTATGACAATGTATTCGTGAAGAAATTGAAACTTTTGGACACACTGTAAATTGCTGTTATTTCGCTGTATATGTATTTTTATTTTCATTTTTTGACTGATGGCACAAAATTGTTAAAATAAAAATACAGTGAAATAGCATTTTAATATTGATTTGATAGGAATTATGTTCAAAATAGTGAAATAAAAATTTCAGTGAAATGCTGAAATAAAAAATTCAGTGAAATGCTGAAATGCAAAAAACATGAAAATTTAAACACACGAAAGTAAGTACATTTACAGTCCCTTGAAAAGCGGGTACTAGTGCTCCATTTATAAACTTTTGCTGGTGAATATCACTCTGTGTACATACATATTGTGGCTTTGTGATAGCATCTTAACATTTTTCAAAATACATGAAATGTCAAACGTACCAAAAATAATTCAGCATTGAGTTATTTTAACACTGTATTTTGATGCAGAAGAATGTGTTTCAGCAGTTTCTGGGTTTACACTGGCTGCTGTTTTAGTAGTCACATTTTCACACGCAGAAAACAATATTTATGATCTCCTCGCCCTGTTTTTCCCACCACAAACATGGACGAACCTTAAACTCAGTAGGTTTGTCTGCCAAGCATTTATCTAGTTTGTTTTTTGTTTTTGTTTTTATTTTTTATTTATTTATTTATTTTTTTTACATACATGCTGGTGCATGATCCACTGCAGGTCCAAACAATGCACATTCTGCAGATTCAGGTGAGGATTCCAGCCTTTTGTGGCCTTGTCTCAGGTAGAGTGTCACTTTCATCAGCATCAAGTATATTTTCTTTTTCCAGTTGATTCTTTTCTATGCAGTCAAGTGATATTTTAAGGCTTGGCCTTTGGCTTTTCCATTGACCAAAGTAAGCGCCTTGAACCATGGGTCTGACAGCATTGATACCTGCATTATGTGTTGACAGTTTCATTGTCAAAGTGAGACTCGGCACTTTCAGTTTCATTTTGGAGTGTGTTTAATGGCTGCACTTTTTCTAACTGCTTGCAAAAAATGCAATTTGCTTGAACAAAACAAAAAACGAAAAAACATGCAAAGTGAAGAATCAGTGTTGTTTTCTGGTATATACAAACCCAAACAAGAAACATCTGGGTTGGACTGGAAGAAAAATATGTGTAGTATATCTGCCAAATACCCACTGCACGGCACTGGAAGTGGGAATGTGATCAGTAAACCAGCAGGTAGGCATTCACTACACTGATCAGGATACATTATCCAAAGGTCACAGTGTTAGACCATGTTAGGCAGCAAGAGATTGAATCACTTGTCAATTGTGCCTAAATACAGTGTTATTTGAGGATCCATCCTATCATCACTTCCTTTTAATGTTTGTATCTTCTGATACACATACATTGTATTTGTCAAAATCACCTTTATAAGCAATATGTATATGAACTACAGACCTTTAGTACCTGCAGTAAGGAGCTCATGTTATTGTGTAACGAGAGCTGTTGTGAAGAATAAGCACCCAAAAATATATATACTTTTTTGTGGGAATTAGATCAGTGTACAGGCAAACTGTACATCTGATATTAATCTTCATGTCGTTGCATTTATTCATTTAGCACAGAAGAAAACATATGAAACAGTTTGTTGTCGGATCCATTGGCCTCCTGTGTATGGCCATTGTTTTAATTCTATCATGCATCATGTTCAAGAGAATGTTTGCATCAAATCTGTTCTCATAAGATGATGGAGCAGCACTGTCAGTTGTCTCCTAAGTACAAGATGAATATAATGCACAGCTAGCAGACACAAAAGAAACAAGATATTTGTATGCACTTTTCATATCGCATATTTATACATCCCTGACACCTGCAAATTATCAATTTGCACCATCCACTTAAATATTCTTACTTTTTTTCAGATTTAATCATATTGTAGTACGTGGATTAATAAATGTACCTGAGTCAAAGGAATGTGTGCACGTGAATTGACGTGTGTTGTCTCGTGACTGTTATTTTTCAGCCTGGTAATGCCTTGAAGCAAGCAATATTTACCAAGAGCTACCTTCATCTGTCATGCCGGTGGAGAATTGATCCCAGGGCCAGGTGTTTGGTCTCGTTGGTTTGGCTGTTCTCTTAGGGGAGATACCGCCCTAACACAGCTAGCATTTAGCAACTGTCCCTGGGTCTGTTAACTGTACACATAACACATTAATATTAAACACCTTGAAAGTGCTAAGTGGTGGGTCTAAGTGATGTCATCTCAAGGGTTAAAACATAGACTGACATCGTGGATGACGCAGTCTCTGTATGCATTATGGCAGCACTTAAGACACAGCCAAATATTGACATATATTGTCATGTTTTGTCAATACACCCAAATCATAATTTGGTAGCAGACAGGAATTTTAAATTACATAAGGGGTGAGCCAAAGCTGTTGGTATATGTCTCAGGCACTGACCTTTTGTGTTTACTGTGCTATGCAGGAATTGTACATTTGGCTCGTGACTCTGGGGAAAACAATACAACCAGAACTTCAGTGCTTAAGAAGGGAAACATTGACTACTCAATATATTTGGCTTTTTAATGAAAACTAATTGACTCCTAATGTTCATATATCCATATCTCATCATTGTTTACTTGTAATTTGTTAGAAAAATAATGGTGGAAATTTTAATCTTTTGCCCTTCAAAATCACTGCACGTGTCTGGATGTAAAATGTCATCTACTTCAATGGTTTTGCTTGACTGTCTCAGAAGAGAAAACGTTGAGTTGAGACACGTCAATTAGGTGGATGAAGACAGCAAGCGTCAATACAGCAAGGACCTGGAAAGCCTGTGTACCTGGGCTAAAGTAGATGTTCTCTGTTGTTTGTTGAACCATGACCATAGATGTACAGAGTGGACCACAGTTCATAATACATGTACGAAGTGTAGGGTATTAGCACCAATAAACATGATTAATCTTGACCCGAAAGGATTCAAAAATTGCATTTGCGTGAGAGTGTCTTCTTGAAACTCTTATGATATTGTACTTTAGTGAGTAGATTATGAGCATTCAATAATTTGAAACATTGTACCTTTTAGGGGAGCAAGAGTGTGTTGGTACATCATATATGTGCACCATGAAGATACTTTTTGTGTGTATGTGTATCCTATGTGTTTAAGACCTGTACACCAATCATTATATATTAATATGTATGACACAGATTACCAATTGTAACTTACAGGGCACTATCTGTGCCGTGTTCTCACAAATATTTGTACAAATTGCTGCCATCTGTGTTTACAATGGAGCTAACAGTGGCGCCCCCTGGTTTGTTTCAGACTATGACACAGATGAGGAGACAGACAAGCTACTGACCAAGCCATATAATCATGATGAGAAGGTGGACATCCCCGAGCTCAGCAGACCACCGGTCAATCGAAGTGCACAGGTATCATACATGTACTGCCTACCAGACATGACCTATGCACCCAGGTCTGGTGGCTAGACACACAGCTAAATGAGCATCTCCAAAGTCATTGTCACAACATGGTGGTCTCAATGATGTTGGGCAATCTAGCATCTCTAGAATTTATGTCACAAATTATAATAGTTGAAATAGTTGCATATTTGGTAACTTCTAAAATGATCCAAATTATTGAAGCTTGATTTTCATATACCCACTGACATAAAGATATAAATACAAAAAAGGGAAAAGGATAAGTGTGTCTCATAAGAGATATCAAAAAAAAACAAAAAATGCATGTCTGTGATGGCAAAGATGTAAAGTAGGAGCATATGCTCTAAAGATGTCACAGTTTGAGCAAAGACTCTTGAGGTTTATATAGCATTAAGAAGTAATGCAGACACAGGAGAGGGTTCACAGCATGTAAAGGTCAAATGCAGCTGTTCCAAGTGACCAGGATCAGTTCGATACACAGTTGCATTAGTGAAACAAAAAGATACATTGTTATCATATGCTGTAAGGTGTCATGCCATGTCACACAATGGCTCATGAAGGACCCCTTTGTTCAAGATGTTATTTAGATATGTATGTTTTGGCATGTCATGTCCCAAGATGGCGTGCCAGTGATGCCATCTTGCAAGATCCTATTTGGATTTTCTGTTTGTGTTTTAGCATGCCATATCACAAGATTAAATGCAAATGAACCTATCTGACAAGATCTTATTCAGATATACGTGTGTTTGTAGGCTGAGAAGCGACGCAGTCGTGCCAGAGAAGGTGAGCAGGAATCATGTAAGCTATCTATTTCTTAACTCTTTTACACCCATCTTGATATTTGGTGTTGTCACACAGGCAAGGTGAGTTAAAACTACTTCTCTCTGACATTGCAAGGACAGGGATTACTGTTGCTTCCACAACCCTCATTGTGGGAGGACATGATACAGTTTCCTCTTTTATATCTTGTCCTTGCTCAAATCTGCTACCACAGCAAGACTGGCTTTTTCATCAGGGTTTTAGGCAATTCTAATTCTGATGTGTGGCTTTACTTATGTTGATCTGTTTCTTGTCTTTTTAGACTTTCATTGTTTATTTCGTAGTTCAGGCTATTTCTTTTACGGAAGTCAAGAATGAATTTGACATTTTGACCTGCTGTTAAACATTGTGTGAAGAGCTACATAAAAAATGACAAAACCTTGCGGTTTTCTCATTCATTGACTTCAGTGGAGTAGACTGGATTTGTTAATCAGTTTTACCTCATTCCGTATTATGTTAGGAAAGGCCTTGATCAATGTTTCTTACATTGCCATAAGGCTATAGTCAGTGTTTTTTACATTGTCATAAGGCCTTGGCCAGTAGTTTTGACATTGCCATAAGGCATTGGTTAATGATTTTGGCATTACCCTAAGGCTTGGGCCAGTGGTTTTTAAATTGTCGTTGAAGACCTTTGTCATTGATTTTGACATTTTCATAAGGCCTTGGTCAGTGGTTTTGACATTGCCATGAGGCCTTGGCCAGTGGTTTTTATATTGCCATAAGGCCTTGGTCAGTAGTTTGGGCATTGCCATAAGGCTTGGCCTGGTGGTTTTTAATTGCCATAAAGACCTTGGTCAGAGGTTTTGACATTGCCATAAGGGCTTAGTCAGTGATTTTGATATTGCCATAAGGCTTTGGTCAGTGGTTTTACATAGCCATAAGGCTTTGGTCAGTGATTGTTACATTGCCATTTATCAGGCCATAGTCAGTGGTACTAACCTGGCCTTTCAGTATAAAAACAACACTGACATAGGCAGTTGGTAATATTAAGACCACAGACTTAAATGAGAGCTCTTTTTATGGAGAATGTGAATGTGCATTGTCCATTTAAATTGTTGATAAATAAGGGAAAATGAGGACAAATCCAAACTGGCATGGAGTGACTTATTGAGACCTGATTGGCTAATGGGCAATACCTGCTTTTCCACTACCCTGGTTTGGAGTGTGGTTTGGGGACATTAATCTTCTGTTTCTTTGTTTTGTGCATATTTTGTGGAATACTTGCTTTGTCACATTAGCGTTGTTTATTTGTAGTCGCGTGTCTTTTCTTTGTTCTGACACCTCACCACAGGTTACACCATCGTGTGTCATGTGACTCCAGCCCCCAGCTGTGTGCTCACTGGCTCACTGGCTCACTCAAACACTTGCTACTGCCTTCACAATGTTTTCCGTAAACTATTATTTATCACTGCTACATGTTAAAATGATGGACAGCTTAAGTGTAAATTTAATTATGTTTTCGTTTAAATACTGTAAAAAGAGCAATTATATTTTGAGTTCAGTTAAATGTAAGGTGTAATTATTTCCTCACTAAAAAGTTGCACTTTTTTTAATCCTGGATAAAACGTATCTTTGTTTTTAACCCCCCAAAATGGGTTTTTTGTTTTAAATTGAATCTTGTTGGGAAAAAGCCTCATTTCCTAACTGGTGATTAGCACCCCTTTGACTGTGACCTGTGACCTGTGAGATGTCTGCCCTCACTCATGACCCAGTGGACCTGCAACTCCATATTTTGTGATTTTTTACATCTGAACTGTATTATGATGAGGAGTGTCAATAGAGCTCTATCATATTTTATTTGATTGATAAAAGCTTTTCGTTTCTTTTTTTTTTTTTTTGACAACCATAAGTTTTGCATTTGGTCCAGTTAGTCCAGTAGTATTCTTGCAATTGAGTGCTCAGTGCTCAGTGTTAGGCGAGAGTAGCCTGCTGACCTGTGTGTGTTTAGGGCACATTGTGTCAGGAGGACACTGAGCAAAGTTGTTGATCTGCTGCGTCCTTTATAGACAGTAAATATTGCCTGCTGGCATGGAAGTTAAAGATTTTGTTATGACAAACGAGATTTTGGCATCATTTAGTACTTCACACAACTTTTGTTGTTATGATTGGGCTGAAAGGGTTAAAAGAAAAAAAATGGTATGTGTTAACCCTTAAAGTGCCAATCAAGGCTACAGTTGTTTTCTCACTACTGTTACACATGTAATGGTTAAAAGATTCAAATTCGTCATGAAGATACCTTTTATTCAAATACCAGCAAGCCTAGTCAAAAGCAAAAAGTAGTCTTAGTCAAAGCTTTCCTCAGGACACGTTGCGCTCATTGTGTGCAAAGTGTCCCGAGGAAAGCAGTTGACTCAGTCTTAAATCAGCGCTTTAAGGGTTAAATTATAGAAGGAAAGTTTGATAACACTTCAACCCATGACTAGAGCTAGTGCTCAAGGTGCATGGATGAAGTTTTGTTGGTGGGTAGAAGTTTGAACTGTCTATATAAAAGATGGATTTTATTAAAGACTAAATCCATGAAATTTTAATAAATGCAGCTGGAAATGGTCCACTTTGCCATGGGAAGTAACATGGGTTTGATTTGCAGGCAACTCCACACTATAATCTCACTCTTACCATTCAAATCTTACTCTTACCATTCAAATCTCTCTCTTACCATTCAAATCTCTCTCTTACCATTCAAATTCTGTTAAAAAAGCCATCCTAAAACTCTTTTTTTTTTCTAAATTAAGTTGTACAAAAACTGCACTGGAATAGAATGACATCTGCATGTTGTACCACATTATAACTATAACAAAAATGTAATATCTAACAATCTGGGTCTTCTAGAAGTATTATAATCAGAATAGAATTGAGCTGTTTTCACTCACCTTAACCATGATATATGTCAAGACGTGGAACTGCTTGTAAGTTGTTTGTGACTTGTTGTCAGTGTGTAGTGGTATGTTGTTAATACACAATGGACACCAAGATGACTGGATGTGGCGTTGTTCTCCTGCCAGACTCCTGCACGGACAGTGTTTCTGCTCATCGTCTTCCTCATTGAGTTCCTTTCATCGGCTTTTGACAAAAAACAGAAAAAGACATGCGTCAGTCACATAAACATGTAGTTTGTGTAGATGAAAATACCCCTGACTGTAATATGGCTACAATTATAACAGTGTGCTGGCTGACCTCCTGCTGTATTGTAGTAATGTGTGAGGGGTTAATGAATGTGTGAAGGGTTAATGAAAGCATCTTGTGTCTTACAGCTGTATGTGTGCAGTGTTCACCTCATTACTTATGAGCCTAGTATAACTTACTCATGTACACCCCTTTTTTTTAATCAAAATTTGATCTTTTTTTCCACTCGCTAAACATGCAAAGTTTGTATTATTTGACTTTTGATGTAAATTTTGTTCAAATTAAGTTTCTGTCTTCACTTGAAGCAGATTTCTGTCCTGTTTTAGTCTGACTTTATCCCTGTGCGCTCCAAAGTTCCCAAAAACACCTGCATGTAAAATGCCATCTACTTCAGTCTTTTGACTTCAACTTCTCTTTCATTGGAAGTAATTTCAACATACATGTCAAGTGTTGATGTAGGTAAGACTTATCATGGGAGATTACCCCAGTCTAACAGCTGTCCCCAGGTGGCGTTGTGTGCACTGGGCCCAACCTGGGACAAGGGAAGGTGTTGACTGTTACTCAAGGCAGGAGAGGGTTAAAAGATGTCAAATAACATACAGCATATACACTATTTGGTTGAAATATCTGTTACCACATACAGCATGTGCATAATTTGGCTGTTTGATGTATCTCTACACGCCACATACACATTTTACCTGTTTGATTTATCTCTACTACATGTATATGACATGTGGCATATACCCATGGATGCAACATACAGGAGCAAGAGTGCACAATGCACAGGGATACAGCATGCTGCACACTGAGATACAATACACAGGGATATAACATGCTGCACACTGAGATACAATACACAGGGATGTAACATGCTGTACACTGAGATACAATACACAGGGATATAACATGCTGCACACTGAGATACAATACACAGAGATACAGCATGCTGGACACTGAGATACAATACACAGGGATATAACATGCTGCACACTGAGATACAATACACAGGGATGTAACATGCTGTACACTGAGATACAATACACAGGGATATAACATGCTGTACACTGAGATACAATACACAGGGATACAGCATGCTGTACATTGAGATACAATACACAGGGATACAGTATGCAGAGACAATGCGTAGGGATGCATTACACAGAGATGCAATACACAAACACGATACACAAAGACATAGTACATGGGTATACAGTAGGAGGGTCTACATGTAATACACATGTATACAATACATAGAGATGCAATACAAAGAGATACAAATACATATTGGTACAATATACCTGTACTGTATGTGAAGCAGAATGTTACCACAGACAGACACACTGTACAGAGTTGCAATACAAAGCTAAAAGAGAAACTTTACATGAGGATATAACACACAGTAACAGTACAAATGGATACAGTATGCGTGGTGGAATACAGAAGGATACAATCCAGAGTTAAAGTATTCAGAGTTATCTTGCACAAGAATGTAATACATAGGAAATCAACTGAGAGATACAATACACAGAGATAGGTCTACAATATGCCGAGTTTTAATTCACAGGGATACAAGACATGGATATAATACACAAGGACACAATACACAGGGGTACAAGACACATATTTCAATGATACCTGACCTGACTTCTGGCCTTCTTATTTGGGATGATCAAAGCAACAAAATTCCCTTTTGAATGTGATAAGTTCACAGGAAACGGTATCAAACACATGGATCATTGTATACATGCAAGGAACTTTAATGTCAAAGTTTAAACATTTTGCGTGGGCCTGATCTCATTCTATAGATAATAGAACCATGCAGAGATAGCCAGCGTCACATATCACCCAGAAAGAGGAAGATGTGCCGACGAGTCGTACACGAGGGCTTGCCTGGCGTATTGCAAAGCAATTTTGCAAGGAGTATATCCACAGTTTCAGATTTCTGTAATTTTCTTCACACAAAATTGGTCTGTGTATATATGTAGAATACACAATGGTATCATTTTAGATGCCTTGAAATTGTACTTCATTCCGGCCAATGCCCAGACACATCAGTGGTTGATGTGATCAACAGCCAAACATAATCTGTCCCTAGATGGGCCAGGAAAGACATTAGGATGGTCCTAAATGCCATAATAACCCAATCTATGGTCTCATCAGCTAGAGCATACACAGAATGACTGATTGAATGCCTAAACTGTACTCCATAAGGCACATAGTATGACCTAGACATTGAGTAACAGCGTCTTGAGGCTGCATAATGTGGTGGAGCTTTTTCTGTCCAGGTTGATTGGCTAAAAAAAAAAAGAACGTGCACAAAAGACATATACACATCGCACACATATTCATAATTTGCATACAGACCTTGTTAAATTGAAATTTTGGTCTTCAAATTTATACCAAGTTACCTCAGCCGACTTGTCAGTCAGCTGAGGTTGATGTAGTGGTTTAGCATCAGTTATCCGTTCGACACAGTTCACATTTTCAACTTCTCCAAAACCATCGGCCAGATTCGCTTCAGCATTGATAGGCATGTACCTTGGGTGGGTCTGTACCAGGATTATTCAAATGTTCATGTGCCATTAATTTTGGTATTTTTGTAAATTTTTATTCATTTTTAAGGGTCTGCCCCATGGGGGGACCCTTTATGTTTTTGGGTTGTCCATCCAGATGTGCACATTCTCGTTACCACTATATCTACAGAATGCCTCCATATGTTTTGCTCAAATTGGCAACATGCTTGTCTTACCTTGCAAGATGAACTGATTAGATTTTGGTGTCACCATGACCTAATTTGAGCAAATGGCAACCTAATTACATGCTCGTTAGGGCTTGGCAGACCTTTCAGTCAACGCTTTGCATTGAAGGTATGTCTAGTTTTGGTGTCCATCAGTCTGTCGCCCATAATTCACATTTTCAACTTCTCCAAAACCATCAGCCAGATTCATTTTAAACTTGGTAGGCATGTGCTTTGGTTGGGTCTCTACCAATTCTGGTCAAATGATTATGCCCCATTGATTTTTGGATTCTTTATGAATATTTTGGTCATTTTTTTTTTTTATTAATTTTTTTTTTTTTTTTTTTGTTTTGCAAAATTTTTAAAAATCTCCTTCGCAAAGACCACTCAGCCAACTGCTTTAAAATTGCAAATGGGCACTCCTGGAGGTTCCTAGACCTTAGTGTGTTTAACAGGTGGTGCTGCAAATTTTTTTTTTTTTTGTGGTAAATTTTGATGTGTTTTTACAATTTTTGACTTGTCCAAAACCATTTATCAGATTCTGCTGAAATTTGTTGGAAATGTACCTTGTGGAACAGTCACATAAAGTTGTTCACTAGGTGGTGATGCTCTGGCTGCCTGATTTTTTAAAAAAAATTCAATTTGAGTACTGTCAGTTAATGCATACATTCTTATATTGATTGAATTTGTTCAAATCATCATACTTCATTAATTCTTGGATTTTTAAAGAAATTTTTTGTTCATTTTTTGGCAAAATCTTCAACAAATCTCTGAAACTGCATCCCCTTGAATTGATTCAGGGACACTTCTCGAGCCCCTGGATGTAAATGTGCTGAACAGGTGTTACTACAATTTTTTAACAATTTTTTGTCTATCCAGCGTAAGGTGTTGGTGAGACTAAGCACTCACTTTCTGGATGTCCGACCATCTGTCCGTCCTTCAACAAAAAACTTCGGAGTGGCATTATTTCACTAACTACACTGGGTAGGGCTTTCATACTTGGGTAAATGATTGATAGTGATGGTCACTACAGATTCATACTATCACTGCCATACTTCATTGGTTACATCATGCTTGAATGAGCATTGTAGAAAAACTTCAGAGTGGCATTATTTCACTAACTACACTGGGTAGGGCTTTCATACTTGGGTAAATTATTGATAGTGATGGTCACTACAGATTTGTACCATCACTGTCACACTTCATTGGTTACATCATGCATGAATGAGCTTTGTAGAAAAACTTTAGAGTGGCTTGAATTATGCTGGCGAGACATTCATGCCCCCCGGGCATGGCTCTGGTTATGTGTTTTTGCTAGTTTTTGACTCATGCAAAACAATCTTTCAGATTGTGCTGAAACCAAGAAATGTACCTGATTGAAGGATTAAACTAAGGTGTTCAACAGGTGGTGATGCTGTGGTTTCCTGGTTTTTAACAGTTTTTTTTTTTTTTTTTTAAATTCATTTTTTATACTTATTGGTTTATGCATACATTCCTGTTGATTACAATTTAAGTCCTTGGGAATTGCAATGGATTCTAATTTTTTACTTCTCCAAAACCGTCATCAAGATTCCCTTCAAGTTGGTGGGAGTGTACCTTATGTGGGTCTCTACCAAGTTTATTCAAGTGCTCACATTCCATATATGTTTTGACTTTGTATGATGTTTATTTGGTTCAAAATCTAAAAAGAAAAATCTTTTCAAAATCAATTGGAAGGTTGCTTTGAAATTGAATGGAAGCAATTCTGGATACCTCTAGACCACGGTGGGACTTATGGACTGAATGACAAGGTCAGCTGAGCAAGGGCTCTTCACAAAGCCCTCTTCCCCCCCCCCCGTGTGGGAATAACTTCACGTCTCATGCCATTTACATCAAATGCTTAAAAAAATACAATCCAGTTACAATTTGCATACACCTTATAACAGCTTCATTGACAACCATAAAGCTCCCCACCCCCACCCTGTGTGCAAAAAAACAATAGAACAAAATGACAGTTGTTTTAAGCTGAAGAAAGGAAGAAATAGCTAAGCACAAAGTACATAAGACATATTAGTAGTCATTATGAGATGACTGAATACTGACGCAAAGTACACCTGCAAACATTTAACACAGTAAGGTCAAAATAAGGCCCCAGTCAATGTAAACAACAAAGTATCTGAGTGGATCTCTGTTTCTTTCTTTTCATTTTTGTGAATGCTCCTCACTGACGCCCCCCTGGGAATGGTAAGTGCTAATGACCCCCACATAGTCCACCCCCATGTGCTTCAGTCTGTCTGTATCGTGGCATGTAGTTTTAATTCTCGGTAGAGAGTTGGGTAGTTTAGGCTGGGGATAATGGAACACAGTGGTGTACATGTATATGTTTATTATATGGAACACAGTGGTGTACATGTTTATTATATGGTGTATGGAAACAAGCTTTGCTTTCAGTTTCACACTACATTGTAATGTTGTAGCAGTATGTGCTGCTACTGTTAATGTTGTTTTGTGAGGTACATCGTGTTTATAGGTGGATACATTATAACATGGGAGTGGGTTATGCGGCTAGAAGTGTTGAAGGCAACAAATTATATTTATGTCTCCTCCTGGAATGAGGGAGACGTACCGTTTTTGTCCTCATTTCTTGTTCTTCAACATTGATGGTGGCTGTGCTATTGATAACTCTTGAAGAATTTGACTGAATTTTATGAAACTCTGCAGGATTAGGTATATTGGTAAAACCAAGGTTAGGATTGTGTTTGGGTGACCTGGGTGAAAGTTCATAGAGCCATCAATATAAATTTTGTTTCTGTGCTATAACTCTTCAAGAATTTGAGGAAATCTTGATGGCAAAATCATCTTTCTCGGTAGAACCTACATTGTGATTGGTTTGCTGGGCTATGACTAAATTTTAAATGACACAAGGCCATATGTCTCAATTTAATTTCCGTGTTGTGAGTCTTAAAAAGTTTGAGCAAACCTGGTAGGGTGCTTTACCTTGATAAAACATAGTTGTGGATCCTATTTGAGAGACATTGACCCTATTCAGAGGGGCACATGTCCATGTGAGGCAATGTTTACCCCTTGACCTATTTTCAAGATCACCAGGTGTCATTTCCCCTTGTGGACACAATAACTTTAGAACAAACTGAGGTACAATCAATATAAATAATGAATAAACTTGTACTGTAGAAGCATTTCATTCAAAACTTAGCTCAGTTGAACATTCAGTGACCTTGACTTATTTTCAAGGTCACCAAGGGTCATTCCTGTCCAAGGGGGTCTTAATGTTGTTCCGACCACTGTATTTTTCTGTGTCAGAACTCTTAAAGACTTTGAATATAGTCTGGTGAACCTGGCAGCCAATTGGTTTTCAGTAGAATATGTTTAAATCAAAGAATTTGAGGAAACTTGAAGCCTTGGAGGATTCCTCCATAATGTTAACCCTTGGAGGACTCCTCTATATTGTTAAATTTTGGGTTGAAATTGCATTTGGGTGACCTTGACCTGGCTTCTTGTGGCCATAACTAATAGTGTATAGCTGCAGCTACAATTTTTCATGTTTGGCAATAATTTTAAAACAGAATGTATTAGACAGATTAGCTTTATCATAGATTTTACACAAATATTCACAATTTTGGCTTCAAAAATAAAATTCACAGAGAATGTCTGGCAGCTTGACCTACATTTAATTCAGACAATACTGTTCCAAAAGAGACATTTGATTTGTCATACATGTTCAGCAGATTGTGAGTGTCCAGTGAGGTACTGTAGTTCTAGAAATTTTCACGCTCTACTTAATCTTGTGCTTTCCGCGCTAGTACTTGATGCGCAAAAATAAGATGCACCAAAATTATTGACATAATGAAAGGTTATATATAGACAAGCCATGATGTGCAATATTTAAATATGCAGATATTTTCTAATTTAAGGAAAAACAGGTTTGCGCGAAATTAACCATGCGCAAAAATTTCTAGAAGTGCAGTACATCCTGTTTTCAGGGTGCATGAACACTGCCATTACAGCCATAACAAAGTAATAACACAGCCATTGGGGAGATATTTGGCTCAAGCTAATCATAGTGGACTCACTGTAGAAGTCCACATCTGAGAGTACACCCAAACACCCCTGAAATAAGCACATATCAGAGGTACAGGGTAACAAGTGAAAAGTAATGGACCCATCAACTCCACTCCACAGAACTGTTTGGCCCCAGTCTCATGTGTTATGCTAAATTTTCAACCTGTCAATTCCTTATCAACCTTAGAAAAATGGGCTTATATATATATATATATATATATATATATATATATATATATATATATATATATATATATATATATATCCATTCCTTCATTATCTTATACTTTAAACCTATGTTTCTTGATCAGCATTTAAAAATAGCCTCATCTACTTTTTATATCTGTCCATTCTTTTCATTATATTTTACTTTAATTTCTTTGTGTTATACCATGTTCCCCTTCTGTCGCTTTAGACTCTTCCTAACGTATGGAGAGACCAATGGCTCAGGGTTTGGGTGGAAGGTGATGTCTTTCCAGACCTGGGTTTCAGTAATAGAGGGTGGAGGATGATAAGACAGCAAGGCTATGCGGACATCCTCCAGGAATTGAACATGTCAAAGTTTCCAAAGAGATATCTCAGTACATTTACTGATGCTCTTTTTGAACATGTCCCAAGTTTGCACAGAGATATCTCAGCCCATTAATTGGTACTCTATTTCATTAAAACCACTGCCTGAGTATGTTCAAGTCAGTTTCCAGTACAGTTGGTGGCAGCCCTTAGTAGCTCATCAAGAGAGGCAATTGTCAAATTGAGACTTTCTCTCTGTCCTAAAGGGATTTATTCAATGAGTTTTCCATCAAGTGCAAGAATGGAAGGGTAGAGAGTTGAGCTGCTGTGTCTTGGCTGGGCCAGGGTCACTGCGATTCTAATGCAGCTCATGTCCTAAGTGGGCTTTATGGTGATCAAGGTCAAGTTGCCGCATAGAATCTCGATGCTGGTTCCGCAATATTCATTTTCAGATATTGTCAGTGTCAGTTTTTTTTCAGTTGCATACTGTGAGAGATTTTTTTCTCTGCAGTGTTTCAATAGTTAGCAAGAAAAAGGAAAACCAAGAACTATTGACAGAGCACAAAAATGTTATTGTGTTCATTAGAACTTGAACTTTGGTTCTAACAAGTCTATTGATTGCAAGACCTTAAATAGTTGTCACAACTGATAGTTTGCACAGCATCTAATTATGTCTAATACCATGGAGTCTCCTGTAAAGATTTGAGCAGTCAAATTTAAAAAAAAAAATAAAATAAATTTGAAGTATGAATTTCTACAGTTTAAGTTGAAATGCTTTGTTCTAAATTAAATTCAAAGTGTCTTCAAAATAAAATTTTAAATATGTATTATTCAGTTCTAAATTAGCTTTGAATCAAGATTGCAGTTTCAATTTTATTTGGATGTGAACTCTCGATTGCTGTGCTCTGAAACTCAAAATTAAATTTGAAGCCTGCAAGTTAAATTTAGAGTTCAATTACTGTATTTTTAGCATTTGAAGTCTAGATTACTGTGTTCCAAATTTAGTTTGAAGTACAATTTTTTTTTCACTTCTGAAGTTGAAGTCTAGATCGCTATAATCTAAATTGAATTTGAAGCCTAGATTATTGTGTTCGTGTATACATGCATTCTGTTATGTTGATAAATTGATCATTTGTAGCACATGGGCCAGCACATGAGCTCAGTGTGTTCCGCAAAATTATATTCAGTTATGGTAATTAATCTAAAAATTGGAAGATATAAACCAGAAATGAGCCTTGACTGTAACAATTTTTTCAGTCACGTTGAACAAGTGCGAAAGATAGACCAGTAGAATGTACAAGTGATCGGTTCACTGCAGATGATATTCAGTTATGGGAAATAAGACTGATATATTCCAGATTATATTTAGTAGTTTTGGTTAGTTACAAAATAGATTATTATGCAGAGTAGATCAGCATGTGAGCCATGACTGTAACTGCCGATATCAACTCTTTTGAGTCGTGTTTGGTCATGTTCTTCTGAGTAGCAGAACTTTTGAAGTTCTGGCTTTAACTGGTGATAGCATATTGTAGTATCTGACCAAGGGCCTTTAATACAAGTCCCCAATGAAATGCATGTCTGGTGGTCCTGAAGCTTGTGTATACAGATAATTTGTCCATGGGAAGTCAGTGTCAGTAGGTGGCAGCTCAGTTTGTCAGTCGGTGGCAGCACTTAGCACCCAGGCTTTTGATACCAGTCTATCTTAAGAGATCGTGCATGACCAGACTTTGTATTGTTGCCAGGAAGCCCTTTAGACATCAACATCATTTTCATGTATATTTACAGAGTAATTGTCCGTTAAAAACAAAAGAGCAAGGATTTGAAAATCAGTGTTAAACACCATGATGTTTTGTGGACAGAGTTTAAGGCAGAAAGGGAGAGGGTTAATGGAAATACTGCAGTTTCTTATTTAACCAGAAAAAAGGTTGTATATAATTGGACTGAGTCAACAGTTTTGCTTGCTGCACCCTCGTATGTCCAGGAAAAATGTTGAGTGTTGGCATGTTCATGGTAAGTCTTCCCTGACATTTTCATTGAAAATATTTTGAGGAAAGACGTGATTTCTTAAAGTAGATGAAGCAGATGACGTTTGAAATTACTGGTGGCCGCATGTAGACCAGTTTGACCAGGAAAGTGTTAACCTGGGCAGTTACTGTTTGTTCCAGGCTTTTGAAGACCTATAGTATGTGTGGTGGCGTGAGAGCCATTGTTGGATCTGTTTGGGAACAGAAAGGGTTAACAGTGCAGGTGTCAGGAGGAAAACTACCTCAGCCTCCACTCATCATGATGGACTGAAAAAGTAGTCAAACATTTGAAAGCAAACAAAGTTCATCAGTTGGCTCATCTGTCATTTTATTCCAAAAAAAGTGAAAAATGAGGAGAATAATGTACATTACAGCAATGCCCATGACATAAGTTTTCATCAGAAATTTGACTACTGGGAAATGTTGTTGAAAGGATTGGCACACTTTGTTAAATTAGATTTCTGCTCGCGTATTATGAAGTCTAAAGGCTGTGCCATTAACCATGGAGGCTGCCGTTGGGTTTTTCCATATGAAGGTGCAAAGTTCATGGAGCTGGTTTGCCACATAAAGTCAGGGTTTGTGCATTTTGCTGACTGATGTGATAGAAAATCTTTTGATGACTTGACAATATGTCCAGTCTACTTGTATAAAATGTCACACTTCAGATAATATTTTTATACAAGATTGTTGACTTTGAATTAGTGAATGATCAAATGCAAAATTAAGACCTCAACCGATAAAGGCACAGAGCTCACTTATAGACTCAACTGCCAAAATTTGGATTTTTTAAAACATTTTCATACTACTTCATATTTACATAACAGTAATGAAGACAGGTCAAGTGACCCTTGGTGAAAGATTGCAACTTCAAGATCATTTATCTGTAGATATTACGGACAGCTTTCACAAAAGAGTGTGGAAGGCATCAATCCTTGTCATTCATTAAGTTACCATAGTGAGCAGTCTGGGAACAGAAGCCACAACCTTTGACCTGAGATGATCACATGACATCTGGTGTAGTGTCACCCACATAGACCATTCATCATATGACCATTGTCCTCAGTCCTTTGAAGTGGAGGATTTGATTAATATTTGAGTTGCAACAAGATTTGGTGTTGAATTTCATTCAATTTGGTGACTGCGCTTTAAAACTACCATTCTCTGGCCTGTGTTTAAGCTGTATGTGGAGAGACACATGGACTCTGTCCAGAAATGTTTTATTGAGAGCAGTGTTTGAAGTTGAAGTGAATTCAGCAACAGATTTTTCCATCAACTTATAGAATAAGAAACAGTTGTAAACTTCAGCTTTATGGATGAAAAACAGGTGTCTGTTTTATTTTATGGTGTATGTCTTGGTGTTATCTTTATGGATTATAACTGGGTATATCCATTTTAATTTATGGTGTATGTCTTGGTGCAGTTTTTATCCAGGTGTCCCTTTTATTTCATGGTGTGTGTCTTGGTGTAATCTGCAGGGGTACATTTTATTGAGAAAATCTTGGTGGATTCCTTGTGGGAAATCTTTCGGTGTACTCTTTGTGAGGAGTGGATGTAAACTTTAAGGTGAATTATCAGGTGTAAACTTTGAGGAGAAAGTCTAGATGTATATATTATAGAGAATATTCAGGTGTAAACTTCATGGAATTGTCTTGGTATAAATTTATTTGGGAAATACATGGGAATAACTTTATGGAGAAATTCTGTCTGTAAATTTTATAGAGACTGTCTGAGTGTGGAGTGTCTTGAGAATAACCAGGAAAAACATAACAGAGGAAACTGGGCATAATGTTTAGGGGGAATAACCAAGTGTAAACTTTATAAAGCAAATCTGGGTATAAAATTTTTGGGAAATAACTTTGTTTAAGAGTTTGGGTGCAAAATTTATGACCAGGTATAAAATTGATGGCAACAATTGTTGGCTTGATTGTGTGGAGGATATTGAAGGATAAATTTTACGTACAATAGTTGGATGGAAAGGTTATAAAGACTCTAATAAAGCACTTGATAGTTTGCTTTTTTTCTGTGAATGTTTTTCACACAAACCTACATCATAATAGATGTGAATTCAGCAGCAAAGTATCAGACAATGTATGATACCTTGTGTAGATAACAGCATAGTTAGATATATCATAAAGATTAACAAGGTCTCCCGGCAAGATTAAGGGGTTCTATATGTGGAAAACTTAATAGTTGAAGATCATTAAAAAGTTATGTCACAGCAAACAAAAGTAAATTGCCAAATGGAGTTAACGCCTTACTTAGTAAGTCATTTGTTTATGTTGACAGTAACACTACAACATCCTGATGATGGGACAGTCTTGATTGAAGGAGTGCTGTTCCGTGCGCGGTACCTGGGGTCCACGCAGCTCATCTCGGAGGGCCAGCCGTCCAAGGCCATGCGCATGATGCAAGCTCAGGAGGCGGTGGGAAGAATTAAGGTGCTGCTTCGTTTATCCCGCATGCTGTTTGTCAGTGGACACCTACATGTACTTGTTGTTGTGCTTGTGTCATGAGTGCATAATCAGCCATTATCTTTTGATGGTGCTTTTTATAAATGATACGAGAGAGTGGCCAGTAAACTACAGAGCCCTGGCAGAGTTTGCAGAGGACAGGCCTGTTGTCCACACAGAAAACAGTCGATCTTGTCATTTTATATGCCAGCTGTATCACTTCAGTATCAAAATTCAGTTTCAAAATTTAACTGCATTTTTTTGTAAATGTGCATATGTACATGTAGTAGTCCTATGAAAATATTTTTTAAAAAATTCAATCAAAAACAAAGAAACAAACAAAAAAAAGCAAAACAGAAGAAGAAAGAAAAAACAATAGATTCAAAAACAAGGAAGGCCACTTTTTTAACTGGGATGATACTGTGGCAAGATGTGTACATGTGACTTTTTTTCTGTGGCCAACACTGAAGACAAGCTTCCTGGTATCTCTTTTAACTCCAAGCATTCATACACACTTGGAGTTCACTGGTCTCTTTCAATCTTGCCTACATGGTTGTATTGTTCATGTAGCCTCCTTGGTTGTGTTATTGGGAAATATTTCTCGAAAGGCTTGCAGGGCAGGTCCATCATGGAAGAAGATGCTTGTAGAAATGCAAATTCTGAACAGAATTTGTGAAAATTAAATTTGTAAGGTTTTTTGCAATTCTGGCCAAAGTTAAGGGGAATTCTGAGGATATGAACCCACTAGGGACAGCGTACTCATACAAAGAGCACTTAAAAATTGCCCATGTTCAAAGGTAGTCATCATTTGCAGCAAACATACTTCATTGGACCCAGGCGTGCCAGGATTGTCTTAAACCATGCTTTGCCTTGTTGTACAAAGTTAAGGACTTCTATCAGCATTGTTTTACTCCATTGCTGCATTTGATGTATAGCTATTTGTACATAGTTGTTGATTTACACGGGTAATAAATAAAATTATTTAACAATTTTAAAAGGCATAAATTGGTACTCATATCATGGTCAAACTTTTGCACAGAGAGCCATTAGCAGATCCATCCGTCAATAGTAACATATATATATATATATATATATATATATATATATATGTACATGTTGTTTATAAATATGTTCATGATATTCTGGATTTATTTTGGTGGCTGGGTGTGGGAGAGAAGCAGAGCATTCATTTTAAAGTAGGAATATTGGTCTGAAAAATAGCAAAGGAAATGGGTCTCCTTCTGGTAAAGACTTGAGTAAATTGTCTGAATTTGTCATTAGTCTGGTGACCAGGATGTGATGATGAAGGGACATGTAGTAAGGAGTGAGGCTGTATGGGGAGCAGTCATTGTATATAACAAATCACTGGCAAGCACAGGGGCCCAATACAGATTCCATTTAGATTTTATAAAACCATGTGTATAATTTTACCAAGTACAGAATTCAATTTAATTACAACATGACAGAATCAGGATATAGATTGTGTATTCCTTATAATATACAAAGATTTTCTGTTCAAAATTCATAAAAGAAGCAAAAATGCTCTTTTTGTAATTTCCTGATGAAATGGAGGGATGTCAACCATTGCAGACCCACTGTCATCTATATATACTACCACATGGGCATATTATGCTCCTCAGTAAACGCTGTTACCAGAACATTTAAGGTTTGGGGTAGCTTGTCCTTGTGTCTAGACTGTTTCCATGGTGACCATGGCAACTGTTTACATCTGTTATTTCATTGGTCATTCTGCCCTCTGCTTTCTCTCATGCATTACTCAGGCTTCGGTAAGTTGGGTCTCTTTGTCTGTGGGTACCCCTTTCTTCCCACCCCCTGGGAGTGGGGTAGATGCCCCTGTCTCTACCTGTGTGCATGCCTTGTATGTCTGGTTAACCCTTGCCTGTGCCCAGCCTGCCTCAGCTTTGGTCCCCGTTTCCTCCCATAGAGACTGTTTCCATGATAACTGTTACATCAGAGTGTTTGCCCAGGAGAGGCTACGATCGCCCCCCAGCCTCGGTGGTTTGTCACAACATGTGTGGTTTGTGTGTGCACATGAGACCTGCGTGTGTGAGCAACTTGCAAGCATGATAAGATCCAATGCTTTAAACCCTGCACGTCGAACAGCTGTGGGCTCTTGATATGAAAACTGTAAGTGTATGTCAGCTAATGCTCTGCAGTCACGTGACCCAGCTATAGGATATTGCAGTGCTTTCAGTTGCTAGTACAATGTTTGATGTGACATTCAAATGAAAATAAAAAGTGTAAATTTGAATTTATTAATCTTTTGAACTTTTGGAAAGGTTTTTGTTTCTTGCAACCTAAACACAGCTGAAAGGCAGAATTACATGTTAAATGCTAACAGTACAGTTGGAACTCTTTCCATAGTCTCAGATCTAGACCTGGCAGGGACCTTGGTCAGTGGTTTTTGGACTGCCTGCCTAGTCCTGACTCTGACTTGCCAGGCAGTACCTATTCTGGCTTGACACGAGGCATGCTGATACTGGAACAAAGTCTGTTGTCAGCTGCAGCCAAATGGAAACCCTTTCCCCCCATAAGTAGCCATAAGTGGCTGCTGGTCAAATGTCATCTGCTTCAGTGTTTTTAACTAATTTGAAAAAAAAAAAACAATTTAAATGAGAATTGTTAATGAGACTTTCAAGGTAAGGTGCCCCAAATCAACGGCTCTCTTTAGCACTGAACCCATGCCGAAGAGAGGCCGCGACTTACTCTTAACTCAAGGAAGAAGGGAGCAAAAAATAAATAGTAGATGCAAGCTCTTTGCTCAGAAAATTAAGAACTTTTGAATCTGTCTTTAAAATGTAGTTGGTGAACCTGTCCAATGGCAGGTTCACATGACTTGCCTGATTGACTTGCCTCCTGCGCAGACCTAGCTCCTTGCTGTATCTACTATGCTTGAAAGTAGAGAAAATATGGAGATAGGTCTGTTTAGCAGTCAAATGTTTCGTCAACACAGTTTTGAGTACAGCTTGTGGGGATGAATATTGTATTGTCTTCTCAGTAAACAAAGTGGTGTATGACAAATACTGGCTGGCTTGTCATAGTACTTTGAGACAGAAGGAAATTATGAATTTGAGGGGGAAAAAAAAAACTGAAAATTTGGTACCTACATTTGATGTGTGTAGTATCAAAGATTTTCGTTATCCAAATACAATTTCTTGTTGTATTTGGCTATAGTACTCATTATATCTAGCACTGAACTCAGCTCTCATTTCAACTGATGACTGGATAGTTTTAACCACATGTACATGTACATGCAGTGTTAGAGCCTGCCACTTTGATGCTCTGAACTTGGCTGGGCAGGATATAAAGGTGCTGCCATCTACTGTCCATCCTGGATAATATGATAGGTGTTCTTCATGAAGGCCACACTTAAAATTTGATGCAGCACTCGTCCAAAAAAAAAAAAAAATGAAAAATTTATGTTGTACTTATACAGTTTGTGTATATATGACACAAATACATTTGACTGACATTACGTGTATGCATAACAAGTGCCCAGTGCATGTAAATCCTATGGAAAGGAGGTCCTAATGGACACAGAGACACCAGTCTTTGGTGTTACAGTACTATCTGTTGCATGTAGCTACTGCCGTGACAAGCTGTCGGCTCCATAAGGCTACATTCCTCTGGCCACAAGAGTCCATCTCTTTGTTAAGTTGGCTGCAGTGACAGGCCACCTGCAGTGTGGCCACTTTTTATGGCAGAAAGGAAGGCCACATACAGCAGCTACCCCTGTATCAAAATCACCATCACAATCAAATATATAGATTTTGGGTATTCACAATAATAAAACAACACAAGGGTGAGTGCCTGGCCATATATTCTACATGGCACAAGCGTACCGGTGGAGCAGAAGGTTACACGAAATGCAGCCCGCCACAGGCGTGCCATCGAGTGTATCCTTCCACTCCATCAGTACAAAGACTGCCTGTAAGGGACGCTTGTGAAGACAGGGGCTGGTGAAAGAGATACTCATATGTGATGTACATGTAGAGTGTCAGTGTTGTGATAGGATGATTGAGGCGTGGCAGTGTGGTGCTTTGTGATGACTCTGACCTAGAGCAAGGGGGGGGGGGGTTCTCTTGTGTCCCGTCCATGGACACTCCTCACTGAATTGTACAGCTCAACCACTGTCAAACTGCTCTTAAAACAATTCACAAAAAAATATGTGGAAACTGTAGACAGAGTTGATTTGGTTGTGTAGTTAGTGTTTGATTGCCCACACTTGCATGCTCTGTACAGTATTTAACCCCCAGAATTTAACCCTTTCACCCTTAAGTGGACCAAAACCAGCGGGGGTTCAAATGTGGACAGCTTCAATGTTTTTGACTGATTTTGACAAAAATGAAAAACAGTTCAAATAAAAATTGTAGATGAGATGATTAAGATAACATGACCCCCAATCAACAGCTTTCCTTGGCATGAGTTGGGTGCAAGGAAACCTGTTGACAGAGTGTCCATTTAAGGGAGAAAGGGTTAAATTTTTAGCACAAAACCAACTACTTTTTAAGTGTTTCAGAAAATAATAAATTATATTGAAATTTGATAAGATCTGTTAAAGTTGAATTTCAACAATCCACATATACACGAAGCTCTCAAATCTTGCCCTTGAATAAATAGAATTCTGACCATTTTTGCATGCAGTGTTAAAATTGTTTATTGGAAAGGTGACATATATTGTATAGTCTCTTGTAAGGAATTGAAGTTTAAATCTGCCTATTTTTTAGTGGCAGGAAGTTGACAAACTTGTGGTGTGTCATCAGCCGTTATGTGTATAAAGCTTTTAAGGAAAACCCCAATACACATGTTCTTGCATACTGCGCATTATGTGCATGGTGTGGTCTGCCTGTGATGCTTCTGTGGTCAGCTTTCTACTTTAATTATCATTCCTGCCCATGCTTCAGTCTGCCAGCGTCATTAGTCAAATTTTCATCCACTTTGAAATCAGATTCCCAGTGAGGGGTCATAAATGCACCGCAGATTAATTTAACACATGAAAAGCTCAGACATTTTTATCTGGTACTCAAATGAGCACAGTCACGTTTCATCCTAATTATAGTTGGTCCAACCAACTCCAGCAGCATCCTTTAACTCTTTTTTCATACTATGTAGCAGCATTCAAGTCCTTTTTGATACTATGTTGCCAAAAGGCTTTGGCCACTGTTTTGTGTATTGTCTGACAAGGCATGCCCCAGCTACTAAAGTGACAGCTGGAGCCAGATTTTTCAGCCATTGTTAAAACATGTGACCTTGGTGCAGTGGCATATGAATAAAAGTCCTGCACAGGAGGAAAGCGAATATGAAACACTAAATTATTGCCAACTTGGTACCTGTATTACAGGAAAACTTGTCACTTGTATAGCATGAGGTAATAAATGTGTGGCACATGTTTTATCATGGTGGCATCACTTTGTGGGTACCATGATAATGATACCATCACTCTGGGTACCATGATCATGATACCATCACTCTGGGTACCATTCATGATCATGATACCATCACTCTGGGTACCATGATCATGATACCATCACTCTGGGTACCATTCATGATCATGATACCATCACTCTGGGTACCATGATCATGATACCATCACTCTGGGTACCATTCATGATCATGATACCATCACTCTGGGTACCATGATCACGATACCATCACTCTGGGAACCATGATCATGATACGATCACTCTGGGTACCATGATCACGATATCATCACTGTGGGTATCATTCATGATCAGGATACCATCACCAGGTGGGTACCATGATCATAGTACCATCAATATGAATACCATTTTCATGGTACCATGACTCTGTGGGTACCATCATCATGATAATATCAATGTACAAGTACCATAATTATGGTATTATTTGGCAGCTTTTGAAAACTTAAGTTCCATTCAAAATCAAGATTGCTTTGATGAGTCTGAATTATCAGAGCTATACCCAGTTGTCATATTTCTACTTCAAAATTGATACAGATATAACGTTATAAAATTGAGGTGATAAAGTGTGCAGCAGTTTTATTACAGCAAACGTAATCGGTTCCCTGATGTCTAGTTACATATTTGGGTAGGTTTGGGGTTGCCTGGTCCACATTACCATTATGTTGGATTCATAGATGCAAATCAACTTTAAGGATAGAATGATGAAACAGTGTTATGGGGAAAGTGAGACGGAGGGGAGGGTGCAAAAATAATGAGATGTCATAGGCGAATTACAAGGATACCTAGATGTTGTGTGTTAATTTCAAATACATGTACATGTATAATGAGATGTCACATGCTAAAAACAATAAGAGATGTCAGACACCAATCAGTGACAAAATGACTTGGGTCTCAAATAGAATGGCACATACCAAGTTAGAAGGACAGGTTTGATACAAGTCTTAAAGCTTTTTAAACTCTATCCAAAGTAGTTCCTATGTGATGTACAGCTAATTGGGATTAAGAATCCTCACTGAATTATGAGCTTTAGAAAAGAGGAGCCCAAACCAGAGGAAAGTTGCATAACCTTGAAGAAGCCCTCTCCCAAAGACACCAGGTAACTGGTGTCTATAAATTTGAGATATTTTTTTGAGAAATGGAGAAGGTTGAAAGATTTCCAACAAAACTGACAAAGACCTTTAGTAGTCAGTTGTTTTGGCCTGGCCTGGCACTTTATGTACAAACCACTGGCTCTGGACCAGACAAGGAGCAGTTGAATGGAGCTGTTTTGACAAGGAATTGAATGATGTAATTCCAGATATATAGGCTGTATATCATCACTAGCATGGGATGATTCGTACAGGTCAACATAGGGTTATAACACACATACATTAAGGATACTGCGTTTACAAACCTGATTGCATTTAGATTTACTTTATAAAATTTCTGATATTTCAAAGAAGTTGGATCAAGCTGCACATGTAGACAGTTTGCTGTGACAGCACCTAGCAAGTTTTATGCTTGTAAGCATTGCATATTATATTAGTGTTTGTGTTTTGCCATTGGCTAAATTTTCATTTGTCATCATATTTATTCTCTTTTATTTGCAATAATGTGTCAACATATATATATATATATATATATATGTATATATATATATATATATATATGTACACACACACACATATATATACATATATATTTATATAGGTAGATAGATAGACAGCACCCAAATCAAGATTGACAGGTGGTGATAGCAATACCAGTTTGACAGATCACATCTTCCCTGATGCAATATTAAGTTCTAATGAAGATTTTGGTCGGTGCTTTTCGTGTTGACTTGCAGTTATACTCCATCTGCTGTCACAGCAGCTGGAGATTGAGTTGTCAGGCAATGAAAAAAATCACTGACCCTAGATTGGCTATGTGAGTGTTTCAATAAAAGCTTTCATTACAAGGAATTATAAGTCATATTGCCTGTTAATTTTGGAAAAATATGTATGAAAATGTGTCAATGCTACAGGGCAAGTTGCAGGCCACAAGGATGGCAGGATATAGTTCGCACCAGATGTTGTCTGCATGCCTCATGTTGTGTCAGTTGTGAGCATGTCGTGTCATCTCAGTGTGTGTGTATATGCATTGTGGCTTCTGTGTATTTGCTCACAGACATTTGCTAAAAGATGGGGCGATTATAGCCAAAAGTTATCCAGTTTTCTTGCTTTGCATTTTATGCCTTCTTCAAACCATTCACGTGTACCAGCATTTTGTGACTTCTGCATATGCCACGTGCTTTCATATATGCCTCCTTTAACGACAATTCTCTGATTTTATAGATACATGTATACCAAAAGCGTTTGATGTCAAGGCTTACATATAGTAATTGTATATATTATAAAAGTTGATGAAATGGTTTGCCAGTATTATGTATTAAGATTTCCTTAAAATAAATGTTATGAAACAGCCATATTTAATGTCATACTTTAAATAATACATCATATTGTTAGAAAAACTAAACATCTAGTCAATTTTGCACGGTACCCAAATTGACATCCCTCAAGGCAAAGTTTTACCACATGTATTAAGTTGCTTTTTTAAAAAATTCCAACTAGATTTTCATGGCACAAACATTTTGTGTTCTGTAGTATCCCAGCTTGGATTTCGCCTCATGTAATTGGTAGTTGTAACTGCATAAGGCTGTGGAAGCAGTCACATTGAGTTTGAGGTATGACCAATGATATCAATTTAACCCTCACAGGCTGAGAGTGGAAAGTGGCCACAAAAAATGTAAACAGATGTAGCTTTAAGAGAATCTTTAGACTTGAGGCCAGTGTGTCAGAGGGGAGCATGCTGGTGTAACTGTAAAGTTCAAATATGAAAAGAAGAAGAAACTACAAATTGTGTCACAGAAATTTTGGTGGTGCATATGTCATCTGTGTATACTTGTGTACAGCTTATGTGAACAATGTACACTTCCTGTGTGTACAGTGAACACCTCATGAACAATGCACACTTCCTATGTGTACAGTGAACATGTCATAGTGTACAGTGTACACCTGTGAACAGTGCACATTTCCTGTGTGTGCAGTGAACACCTCCTAGTGTACAGTGTACACCTCTTGCGTGCAGTTGCCCTCATGTATGTACAGTGTACACCTCTGTGAACAGTGCACACTTGTCTGTACAGTGAACACGTGTATACAGCATACATATACATGTTCACAGTGTACACCTCCAGTGTGTACAATGAATGCCTCTAGTGTGTACATTATACATGTCCACAGTGTACACCTCCAGTTTGAAAAAAACAATATTGACAGTCAACATTTCCTTTTCATTCAGCTTTGTAATTATACACACCTAGCAGAGCTGGTCCCATCTTGATTGTCATGCAACCTTTGCTTCTGTACATAGGCATGTAAATATATATTTATATGTGTTCTTTTTCCATGATGAACCTGAAGCCAGCATCTTCAGATGATAATCATGGTTTGTTGTTGATGTTAAGTAGCCAAGCAGAGCATTTCCAAATTTAAATGACTGCTTATCAAGAACAATTTAAGTGACCTATTTATTGCTGTTAATGTTCGCTCAGTCCGGGATATTCAGTTACAATAAACCAGGGTTAAATTGATATTATTTGAGTTATACCTGTGCATGAAATAATCAAGTGTAAAGACCCTCTTGTTTTGAGTACAACCACGTTTCATGTCAAAGTTTGTTTCAATGATACACAGATAGAATTTGTTGAACATTTTTTCACCTCACTTTTGTCTCCATGTTTGGTGCTTCTGTGGTCATAAGATGTGGTCGTTTGTTTCTTTTGTGCAGACCCTGGGTACCTTGCATTTTGGTAAACAGTACCAGGTATTATAATCCTCAATTTGTTCTATATCTCTTGTGTGTACAATAAATCTTAGACAGTAGAATATATTTTTCCGTGTGACTATTCCAAGGTACAGAATAGAATGGGACCTTGCCTGAGGGGTGTGCACATGTAGTCACCATGTTATGGCCTGGGTACCAGCACTGCAACTGTAGTTTCTGCTGAGGGCTGATGACGTTCACACACAAAACGTGAAGAAACACAAAAGTCCAAAGTGCTAGATAATACACAATATTACATGCTGCTAGTGCTTGCTATTGGTTATATTGTGCAGTTGTTTTGGCTAAGGCTTCGGCACTGTCCCCGTGAGCAATTGGCCTCTTATGTCCACTATGGCTGCCTTGATTGAAGTTTATTGATTTCATTGATGATTAATTTTGTCTTAACTTCTATTGATTCTACTCATTGATTAATTTTGTCTGGCAAATTTGCCATAAAGATAACTTTGGAACGTGCCTTGGTAAGATTTTGACATCAAATTCTGCTCGTGCATGACTACCGTTTGAGAGTCTGTTGGCGTTGCTGCTCTCCTAGATGGTTTTGTACTCTGCTAGAACTGCTTTGTCACCAAATTATAATGGTGTCACCTTGTGACATAATTCATTGTCGTACACCACAATGTGTCTTTTCTATCATCCAACACTATGCAACAACCGCTGTCCTACAGTCTTTAATGGTATTCTCACCCAACCAGAAAAAAGCTGACTGACTCAGATGTAAAGGTTAGATATCCCATGGTGCCATTCCCATTTCCTGTTGTAAGATTTGGAATGACTTTAACAGCGTAGGGTACCTACATGTAGTCTGAATTACTGGTAGCTCTGACTAAAATGACAGTAATGGCGCATACCTAGATCAGGGAAGAAATGTGTGTAAGTCGGAAAATGAATTTAGAATTTCATCACCTAAACCAATGACATTCTAACTTTAACCATGGTCAGTCCCATTGTATGCCATGTCTTCAACTGATGCCTGCCAACTGGCACAAAAACCAGACTGTCCTTTTCAAATGGCAATGCTATATGTGAAAAGCCTGAAAATGTAATTCCAGTTTAATTGCAACCAAATAGGAGATGAAATCAGTCACAGGTAGAGAAGGAGGTAGCCCTGAGTCAGATGCAGCAATGGGGAAAACCAAAAATATGAGATACATGTACTCTCAAACAAAAATGGATAAGAGATACTCTCAAACTGAAATTGATAAGAGATACAAAATAAAATGGATAAGACATACTCTCAAACTGAAATGGATACTTTGTTCAACAAGACGGCAAAGCTGTGTGTGCCATGAAAGTTGGGCTAGGATGAAGTTTTCCAGGGCTACATCCACAGGCACAGTGTACAGAGATCATTGCAGGGCTTTTACATCAGGGACAATAAAGTTCTAAATACTGATGTCCAAATATGTGTTACATCATTATTGTTAAAATTAGCTGCTGAAAGGTCTGTGTCATGTACATGTATGCACATTAAGGGTCTTCACTCATTGAGTGTGGATCATTGCAGTCGGCTATTTTTCTTCATTAGGAAACAGTAAATTGACAGATCTAACAGACTCTGCCTTGAAATAAGGAATCCTCGTCTAATTGGCGGTAGTTGATACACCTGATGAGAATGACCAAATGAGGAAAACAGCTGGTGCATTGATGGTAATGAGCTGTAAGTGTGACCAGTGGCACAGGGGATATCCCTGCATATGCTGACACTGACACTCGATGAACACCCTTGTTGACGCGCAGGTGTGCGTCCATGCTGTGGTTGCTTGGTGTCAGTCTAGCATAAACGGGGATGTAGACAGTGATTGTATGACATACACTATGATCCTAGGTAAAAAAGGACAAGGAGCAATGAAAACTCTGCTCTTTGTCTTTAAATTTTCATCTACAGTGTGCTTTAAATCATCAGATTAATTCTCTACTGTGCACTTTGGGAAGTGGCTTTCACATCAAGTATGTGGCTATTTGTTGCTTCAAGGCCCTACATGCTGCATGATACAGTAAAGAGGAGATACTGTATGATACAGTAAAGAGGAGATACTGTATGATACAGTAAAGAGGAGACTGGGGGTACTAACATAGGCCATGCCTCCAGCCAGCCACGGAGGCTTAGCTTGGCAGAGCCTGTATATGATCGCTGAACTCTCATCAACACCACTGATTCAGCATTGATTTCAGTGTCCTTGCAGCACACATATTCCTTGCTGTTTCTATTGTATGGAAAAAATGTTCCGTTTGTACCTACCTATATAAAATTGTAAAAAAAAAAAAAAAGGGAATTAATATCGGCTTACTCCTGTTCCCAATTTCCTGCAGATTAATACAAAAATGCTGTTTGTAATGCTGTGGTTTCAATATATGTAAATCTCAGATGATTAAATCTTTCCCATGCAAACCTGATCCTACCAGACAATGTTGAAGCCGGCCCTGGCCAGAGTTCAGCTTGAGAGGTGTGGGGTGAGTCTGCGTGGGGATGGTTTGTGTTTCACAGGCTCCTGGTGTCTTTTGATAAAAAACTTAGTCTGCAAAGTGTACATATTTCAACAGTATATACTGTGCCAAAACCTTCTCTACAAAGTGCACATATTAAAAAAGTATATATTTGAAAGTTTTAAAAGAGAGAGAGAGAATCACAATACAGACAAACATTAAGGCAGGACTGCACATTTTCATGTTGCCTTAACTCTTTCCCCCTTAAACCGGCCAAAACCGGCCGGTGGTCAAATGTCGTCTGCTTCAGCACGGGACCATGCTGCACATTTTATATACATTTAATTTTTACCAATGTTTAAACTTTGTAAAGTTTGAAACATAACATTTTTGAAAGAAAATTCAGGCTTTGACTCAGATACAGCAACACTGAAAAAATAAAATGCTGATTAAAAGTCTGAATCATCAATACCTGCCTGCTATAGTTCTCTAGCATTTTAGACCAACATCATGACATTCACTTACCAAAAATTTTATTTTTTTCTGCATTCCATTTAAGTCACAAAAATAACTTTTGCACAGAAAGACACATTTGTATTTTATTCCCATTTCATTATGTTATTCAATATTCTTAACTGTAATCTTCAGAACATGTATATTTTTTTTCTTTTGATAAGAGAACTGAATCCTGTGAAATGCAGTACATCAAAAGTGAGCCTTATACCCAATGTGAGCACTTAAATGGCTTCATGGATTAACTTGACTCAAGGCCATTGAATTAATGAAAATACATTAAATTTCAAATGGAATACTTACAAATCTTAAGTATAATATATAACATTGGCATGAGGTCAAATTTAAAATCAACTGTTATCCCTGACAGCAAATGATAAGTTACTTCATGTGTTTCACTGAGAAATACAAATTTAGATCAGGAGCAAAATGGTTAAATAAAACCAGCAAGGGCACGTAGTGGTTTAGCCATGATGATGTTGAATTAACCCAGAGTATGAATCCCCAACTGCACTAACTTGGCTCTGCTGATCTTGGGCTTTGATGACCACGGGGCATATCGTGCTGTGTCTGTTGACTGTGGTGCTGTCACATGATGCTGACACAGCAGTCATGTGATCATGATGGCCAACAATGTTGACCCAGAAAATGAAAACATACAGGGTATGTGGGGCTATGGTATATTTGATCCACAAAAGGGAAAAGTATATGGAACATTAAAGCTCACTCAGAAATAGGAAAATTGTGTGGGGTTGTAAGTTACAATGTACATGTATTTAACCCAGAAAAGAGAAAGTTCTGTGGGCTATGATATATCAGACCCAGAACAGGTAAAAGTATAAGGTTGGACTGTAATGTAGTTGAGCCAGAAAGAAAGGTAAAATTACAGAACTACATGTGCATTATAGGGTTTAACACTTGGCACAAATCAGCAGGGCGACAGGAAGGCCTTGACACCAGTATGATACAGTGACAGGGAGAGGGATTAATGATTGAATTCTGTGCATAAGAATATGTTTGACTCTCCATTGAAGTCAAAATGTCGGACTGTATGTGTTTAGAGATAAGAAGAGGGATGGCTGCATTTAATTCCTTTAATGCAAAATAGTAACTAGCTTCACCTCCTAGAAGAACAAAAGAATTGCACAAGTTGGGACCAATCATGATTGGTGGTTGTCAGCACAGTTGTCATTGCATAGACTGACAAAGAGACTTCTCTTGGGTTGCAGATCCTCATGCCGATGCTGAAAGTATGTCATTAATTGTGGTACAAATGCCATGTAAATCAATTTGTATAAATAATTAATAAAACTGGTGCCTTTGTGTTGACAATGTGTAAACTTAGTGCAATTAATCATATTATGTGAAGAAAAATGAAAATTGATCACTTTCAAGGTATCTTCTGTTGATTTAATAGCAAAGGGCATACAGATTTACAGTTTCTAATTAATGATGATAAATTCGTAAGGACCTGTTGAGAGACAAAATTGCAGAATTCATCATCTGTGACAGCAGTGTGAGGAGATGAACAGACAAGAAGTCATGGTGGGCCAGCGAAAGATAAACAACATGAATGTGAAATGTGAAAGCAGTGCCCTTCTAGCTAACATTATTGGAAAAGTGCCTTTTCTAGCTAATATTGGAGCAGTTCCCTTTTCTAGCTAAGCTTGAAACAGTGCCCTTTTCTGGTTGATACTATTGGAAGAGTGTCCTTTTCTGGCAAATATTATTGGAACAGTGCCCTTTTCTAGCTAATATTATTGGAGCAGTGCCCTGTTATAGCCAATATTATTGGAGCAGTGCCCTTTTCTAGCTAATTTCATTGGAGCAGTGCTCAATTCGGGCTCAAACTGTTCCGGAAAAGTCTTTTGAGTCTCTAAATCAAAACCCAGAATTATTCCCTGTAGCTCAAAAATGCTTATGAGAATTGTTCCTTTTAGGCTTTAAATGCCTTTGCATGTAAGTGTCTCTTTCATTATAAAAATGTCTTGAAATGTGGCTGTCAGGTCCAGAATGGCCAGAGCTGTTCTTTCCTTGCTCCAATTTGGGAATTGTTCCCAGTGTGGCCCAGAACACAGCATATCCTTTGGGTGTTCAAAACACTTAGATATTTGGCTTTCCTGGCAAAGACTTGCTTTCATGGTTTAGGCCACTCTCAAGTGACCTGACCCCCACCAAAAATAGCTAAGTGTGAAAGTGTCCTCTCTTTGGTACTACCTGATACATGTATTAACTGTTTAAGTGCCAAATTTTGAACTGAGTCAACAGCTATTCTCGGCACACATTGGGTGCAATGCGCCCAATGCATGCCGAGAAAAGGTGTTGACCTGGGATATTTTCTCTGGAACTGGAGGCATGCTCGTACTTGAATTAAAGATATTTTTACGAGGAATACAAATCTGAGATCCTAATGATAATTCAGACTAGTTTTACATCAGTAGATTGTCTTTAGATGTGATTGGCACTGAAAGAGTTGAATAATGTCCTCACTTTGGTGATAAATAATACAGTGCAAAGGTTAAGACTGAGTCAACAACCTGTATTGGCAGCCCAAAGTGCACCTAGGAAAATTGTTGACCTGGATTATTCTCTCTTCTCAGGAAATACAGAGACACTGAAAGTCCTTTACAAAAATGATGGAATCTCATATCAGGACAGTAGCTCAGATGAGCAAACTGTTGTTATGATAAACAGTGAAAGAGTTAATTTGTACTTAGTAAGAAAGAGCAGCAGTAGATGATACCTGAGGTTCATGATAAATTCCCTTCAAAAGTGGATCACATTAAGAATTGCATACCTAACCTCTTGTAGTGAAGACTGTTTTTAAAATGGGTTGAATATTTATTTTTACCAGGGTTACTGGCTGTGTAAAACACGCTGGTCCCCTGCCAGGCCCAGGAGGAAAAATGATAATACAGAATGATAACACAAGATACACAAATTGCTGTGCTTAATATGGAGATAAAAAAAAATAAAAGATAAAACAGTACACTTAGTGTAGCACTGTGCTTGAGAGTCCTGGAAAGCGCCATCTGGTGAGAGAGTTGTTTAGCCAAACAAAGGCTAAGATGACAGACATGTCCTCTCTGTGATGATAGTAGTCTGGTCCTTAGAATTGAAGAGTGAGTAATAGTTAGGTAGGAATTGAACATTTTCTCAACGTACACTGTTAGAAGCATATAAAAAATACAGTCATGTAAGAATGACTTGTGTGTGAAATGGGCAAAAAAGTCAGTGATATGAAAGCAAGTAAGTAGCAACGGGTTAAAACTGAACTTGTCTGAACCCAGATTACGTATGTCATGAGATGATACCAATATCATATGTATAGTCTTCACTGTTCACCTTTAGGGGTATAGTCAGCTTAGTTCTGTTGCATCTCTATTGTTGTAGATCATTTCTGCTCACATTGCCTCAAAGGTCCTCTACATGTAGTTGTACAGACCACGCCATTGCACCAAGTAACACTCGACAAAATCTGTCGTCCACACATGCAGTTAAAGCTTTCCTACATCAGCACAGCACACCATATCTATGTAACTCTGTGGTCTATGAAGATGTTGTACATGTATTGTAATATCTATGCTGTCTCGCTGCTGCGGGTTCAACTGTTGTTCAATCACCATATGCTGCACTGTGTGCCCTTTGTTATTTTTAGTCACCCTTAGCACCCTCATCACTCACCGACTTATTTTGTCGGCATTTTTGTATTTATCTGTATGTAGTTTGCTGGTACAATTTTTGGCACAAGACATGATGTGTTATGAAGACCCTGGTAGTGACTTTGTTGCAGTCAAACTGGTGCAGTGTTATCATGGATTGTGTTTGTTTAATAACTGGAGTCAGCCCAGTGTTCACAGTTTTTAAAACTCAAATTACAAAGAATTACGTGGAGACATTTACAAATATAAAGAGTGTGGCAGATATATGTTCCAAATTATGAGCTATTTACTATACAACAGCACTGCAGATAAAATACATGCTTGTTAGCCCACAATGAAAAAATATGATTCATGCAGATTATGTTTGTAGGATAGAATACCTAAAATCTGCCATTTTGAATGGCATGAGGCTTGCAAATCACAGAGGTTATTGTCATGTCATTGTCATTTTATATTATATCATGGAGGGCAGTGTTAGAATTAAATCTGAGTGACCACTCTGTCAAAAATACTAACTGTATATTTATTTTGTCAAAAAGACAGCTCCATGCTTGAGCTGCACTAATTGGTCATCACATGGATACAGTTTCAATTGATTCAAACTTGTTGCCTAAGATTGATTGATGGACTACAGCCTGGTAGCATAACTTGTTAATTAAAACCAGATATTGACTGGAAGCAATCCATCTCAAATCTGTGTCATTGATTGATAACTTCATACAATATTGTGAATTTGAGCTCAAATAGGAAAGCAAGCAAATATTGTGATAAATACCCTTTTTGACTAAAATTGATAAAGCTAATCCATTGATTACAGTGGAGAAGCTAAGGTCAAAGGTCAACCTAGCTATCTCACATTCAAACAACAGTGCAATACTGAACACAAATAAATTGCAAACAGTGGAAGTGTTCAAATTGTGCAAAATAGCACAAGCTCATTGACAGGTATTATGTAAAAATGAAAGGAGAGTTTTGTGTTGTGATTCTAACTTGAAAGACACTAAAAGTATCAATCCTAAAGACACTGCAAGTATAGATCTGAAAGACATTGCAGATATAGATCCTAAAGATGCTGCAGGTATAGATCTTAGACAGTACAAATCGAGATATTAAAGTGACGACAAGTATAGATCTTAGAAATGCTACAATTATAGATCTTACAGACACTACAAGTATAGATCTTAAAGACACTGCAAGTACAGATCTGAAAGACATTGCAGATATAGATCCTAAAGATGCTGCAGGTATAGATCTTAGACAGTACAAATCTAGATATTAAAGTGACAACAAGTAAAGATCTTAGAGATGCTACAATTATAGATCTTACAGACACTACAAGTATAGATCTTAAAGATATTGCAAGTATAGATCTTAGGGACACTACAATAATAGATCTTACTCCACATGTACAGATCTTAAAGACAAGTACATGTATAGCAAGTAAAGTTCTTGCACCACAAGTATAGCAAGTACAGATCTTACACCACAAGTATAGATCTTAAGGACACTACAGGTATAGATCTTAAAGGCACTTCAAGTATAGATATTAAAGACACAACAAATATAGACCTTAAAGATGCTGCAAGTGTAGATCTTAGGCGCCACAAGTATAGATCTTAAAGAAATTACAAGTGCATGTTGTAAAGATACAAATGCATGTACAGATCTTAAGGACACTACAAGTATAGATCTTAACCCTTTTAGTGCTACATAAGAGACTGAGTCAACAGATTTCCTCTGCATCCAATGTGTACCAAGGAAAACTGTTGACCTGGATCATTCAGATCCTATGTGGAACTACAGGCATGCTGGTACTTGAATGAAAGGTCTCTTTATGAGTAATTTATATTTGGAATGACTATGATAATTCACAGCATGATGTTTGTTGTAATCAGCACTGGAAGAGTTAAAACCTCCTTTTCAATTTGTTATTGGCATTAAAAGAGTCAAGACTGTCATTGGAAGAGTTAAAACCGTCCTTTGTTTTAATCAGTACTGAAAGAGTTAAAAACCGTCCTTTGTTGTAATAAGCATTGGAAGAGTTAAAACCGTCCTTTGTTTTAATCAGTACTGAAAGAGTTAAAACCGTCCTTTGTTCTAATGAGCATTGGAAGAATTAAACGTCTTTTGTGTTCTATAACTGGAATTTCAGCCCTGGAAACATCTTTTGTGTACATGTACAACATACAGGAGTCAGACTTGAGGAATTCTATGTGGCAAATCCCATATTCCATGCAATGTACTCAAATGGTCAGATTCATGGCCAGTGCTTTTGATATTGGGTGCAGTGTAGGACCCCCTCAGGTTATTCTGACCCTACTGGTGCCTGATGGAAGGCACCAGCAGGACTTCTCTATGTAATTTTCATTTATTTTTTTGCTGATTGTAACAGAAAAGAAGTCACTCATATAGCAACTTGCCCCTTTCCCACTCAAATTACCCCAAAGTGCCCAGATGTAAAGCGTCATCAGTGTAACCCTTTGCTAAATTTCATGTTAATAGAAAACATTTTGCTGAGAATGTGACGAATACCTGTTAGGAATGCATGCAGGTCAATAACTTTCCTTGGTACAGGTTGAGCATGGTGTGCCCAGCCTCTACCAAGGAAACTTAATGACTCAGTCTTATTCTGACCCAATAGGGATAGTGTAAAGAGGCAAAATTGTGAAAGAGGTCCAAAGTTGCGAGCATGTTTTCTGATAGCATCAGGGCAGGTTGAAACCAAAATATTTGTATTTTTGGTATGATGTATGAATAATATGTCAGGACATATTTGGTTGCAAATCACAACAGCTCTTTTGAGAAACATGTCCCCAGATCAATAAAGTGACTGGACGTTGTTCATCAAAGAGTGGTCAAAACATAGGAAAATTGTTGACAGGAGATTTGTTCAGTGCTGAGATTCCAGTAACGTGATGTTAGAAGTCGAAGGTCAGGGGGCATGAATTGAAAACGACAGAAATATTCTTCTTAATGTTACATAAATATACCCATTATCTCATGCATTAACAGTGTAATACTTTATTATATGTGAGAAAATGGATGTTTAAGAAATAGAATTGGATGAACTGCATTTTAATAGGTATTCAAACAGTCATGAAATGTAGAATATTCAACACCAAATAAAAGCCTAGTGAGTCTGAGAGGAGTGCTTTGCTTCAGGCTGCTAATGGTATAGTGTACATAATGTATAAGCGTACTTGTACATATGTATAAAAATTTCCTTCAGCAGTTTTTCTTTAAGTTACTGCCAAGAGATATTTTAAGGTAGTTGGGAAAATTGTGGAGACTTGGAGTCAATAAATTACATGTGGGTTTTTGTGTAGATTTGTATGACAGATATTGCATGTGAGTAAGGAGTCAGAGGTTCCAAAAACTAACGATTTTTTGGTGGATCTACAGAATTTTTCATGTGTAGAAGATGTAAAATATTAGAGGCTATCAAATTTTTGATAATGGTCCCCATTATAAGGAAATGGAACTTTTAGAATATACGGAAATTGGAGCATTTTCGTTGAATTTCCTCCAGATTTTGATACAGAACTACTCAGAAACTCTGAAGAGTGTCCCTTCAGCTGTGTACGGCCATTAGACTATGCATTAGTACACCTTTCTTGAACTAAATCATCTACGTCTTGTCATTGTCATCATATTTATCCCAAGTTCTAGGGGACTAAATCTTAAATGAGTCTGTCTGTGTACAGCATCAAGAGCCAGCCCCCTCTTTTATTCCTGGCTTCATTTTTTCTTCTAAATTTTTGTCTGCTAATGATACATGTATGTAAAATTGATCATCATGTGTCAAGAAATGATGCCCAATTAAGCAGCATTACTAGTATTTTGGTGGCTGTGGGACTAAAGTCAGTGGCCTGTTTCTGGTACTGTTTTGTCCACTGATAATGGCAGTACAAATTGTGGGCTGACCTGTTCCAGGATAGCCTGTAACACTAGCACCACTAGAGGTCACCATGGTCAGGAGGGATGAACTAACAGCTCCTTACCAATCAGATGTGCTAGGTGGTATCAGGTGATCATTCTTGATCAGTGGGTCATCTAAGTCTGAGGCTTGAAATCATTGAACTAAGCTTCTATTGTCCAACATCAAAGTGTGTTATGGCTGGAAACCAGACACAAATTATGAAAATTTTAAATAATTTTTTATGAATAATCCAACATGTGACATGCTGTGGTAGTTTATAAATTCAAAATCTCTTAACACTTATGTAAATGGTCCTCAGGTGGACACGGAGCATGTGAAGTCTGTACTTCAACATTAAGCCATCAATGGTGAACCACACTCAATGCACAACTCTTAATATCTGGACCTGCAAGTTTACAGACAGTCCCTCATGTATTTTAGATGAAATGTGTACCATCTGTAGAGTCCTGTGTGTTCATTGGTGTGAAAAAATTTATGTGTGTCTAAGAAAACAGTGAAATAAAAAAGTGATGTTTTATTTTTGCTTTGTCCAGGCGCCAGAGGGCGAGTCACAACCCAGTACCGAGGTTGACCTGTTTGTGTCCACAGAGAAAATTATGGTGCTCAATACCGACTTACAGGTAAGTTCCTATCCACCCTGCGTCTCTTGGGGCAATAAATTGAATCATCTTCCACTTAGGAAGAGGAGACCAATGTAAGGCTTGGAATTAACAGGAAGCTCCAGAAATAATCAAGTTTTGTTCTCTACATTAGCTACAGAGTGCAACTGATGGCCAGGAACATAGGGGAAATTACAGCCTGCAGAAGGGCTGCATCTCACCTAAGAACCTATCGCAGGCTACAAGTAAACCTGTATTGGAATCTGAGGCAATTATAAGATGCAGGATGTAATTACGGCTAAAAGTATGGGATCAACATTGAGTCAAGAGGACATTTAGCCTTTGCAATACATGTATTGTCGTCTTTTTATTAAGAGGAAGGGCAAAGTGTGCACTGTTAACAGTTGCCCCAAAAATGTAAGTTGACCTCACAGGTGATGAAAATAAGATTACATCCCATAGGAAAATGAGTGGATCGGAGGAAGGCCTGGCCTGTGTGGAGATGATGGGTACATTGCTGGCCTGTGTGTAGATGATGGGTACATTGCGTGTGCAGTGTGTGTGCTCTCTGGTTTTGTCAGGCCGTTGTGACAGATTCTGTTGCCGCTTTCCTGCGGTGACCATTAGGAGTCAACAGCAGACAGCTGGGTGCTCCGTACTCAGCTGTTGACTCGACTGCTTCTTAATTTCCTTATATATTGACTGGTTGTTAATTTCTCTGTATGTTGACTGGTTTTCAATTTCCCCGAGTATTGACTGAATGTTAATTTCCCTGTATGTTGACTGTTTGTTAATTTCCCTGTATGTTGACTCTATGTTAATTTCTCTGTATGTTGACTGTTTGTTAATTTCCCTCTATGTTGACTGTTTGTTAATTTCCCTGTGTATTGACTGAATGTTAATTTCCCTGTATGTTGACCGTCTGTTAATTTCCCTGTATGTTGACTGTTTGTTAATTTCCCTGTATGTTGACTGTTTGTTAATTTCCCTGTAAGTTGACTGAATGTTAATTTCCCTGTATGTTGACTGTTTGTTAATTTCCCTGTATGTTGACTGTTTGTTAATTTCCCTGTATGTTGGTGGGTCTGTGTCTAACAGGAACATTGATCCTTAACCCTTACCTCACCAGGTTAACACTCACTCAGTAGCTTTCCTTGGCAGGTGCCAGGTGCAATGTACCAGTCCATGTCAACGAAATGTACAAATGTATTGATCTTGGGCCTGTGTTCATGATATGTCTGAGCTGCATTTCTGGCCTAAAACTTGTGTGATTAACACGAAATTTCACTAAAAAGAGTAAAAAAGACAATTTACATCGGGGCACTCACTTTTTACCCTTATGAGCAGTAGAGGGTGGGGGTAACAATTCAAAAGAAGAGCCCATAAATACATGTGTCGGTTTGATATGACGTACGGGCCAAAACTGAACAGTAACATTGTCAAGACTGATAGAAAGACAGGGCAAATGATGACAAAAGTAGACATATGATGTGCCAAAGTGCAGCGCCAGATTGGCCCTTACCTTGATTCACTAGAGTCTGGGGAGTTCTGTTCAAGCCCAAAGAAACAAAAAATTATTAATACATGTAGCTACTATGTGCTGGGAGTTGGTCTCTGGTACAGATCTGTGCCCTTATGATTCAACAGAAACAGAATGCTGTATTGAATGTGTTGGCCTTTTGAAGAGCAGATTAACATTGCCACAGTACAGGCAACATGACTATGATGACATCAAGCACGTATTGCCTCCCAGTCTACTAGCCAGTAGGACTGAAATAAATCATACTGCCAATTCCCCCCACCCCCACCTCCCACCAAATGTCAAGAGACTTGACTCCATGCTCATAACAGTGAATTTTAAACTAGTGACATAAGTACTACCCTAGAGGCTTGTGGAGTCTTTGTGTTTAATTTAGTTAAAAGTCTGTTTGTCTCATGGTATGTCCACCCAGAATGACTGACAGATGTTTATCATGAACAGATTTGAGAACCAAGAGGAAGAGAGACAAAATTTGACACAAATGGTTGTTGTGTGTCAGTTGGCTTGGCATGTTATGTATATACGTGTATATCAAACAGGGGCGGAAAAAAAGAAAACTGTCTGCTCTGTAGTGCTAATCCTAGCAAACATCTGAGTTATCATAATGATCTCAGATTCAAATTCCTGGCAAAAAGACCTTTCAGGTTGTGTATAGTCGTGGTCAGCAGCTTTGAATGCACTCAGTATATGTCAAGGAAAGCCTGTGATCCGGTCTCTGGTCAGCACTGACAGGGCAGAAAGTAGTTATGTCAGTGTCTTGTGAACAGAAGACAGGTTTTGTTTTTGCCACCGGGTTTTACATGCATCCATCAGCACATGCAGAAATGGCAGGTTTCAGAAAAGCACACAGATGATTCACACAGATAGTGCTGCCCTCTGGCTGATAGTTGATACATTAATTACCTTGTTGATGACAAGTTGTGACCAACATGTGGAGCCTTATTTTCACATTTATCAGTAAATTTACGTATTGGCCTTTTTTAAATTCAAATTATGTAGAGATTTGTATGAATATATCACAGACAGACTTATATCAGGAAGTTGCCTATATGTCTGTGTGATATTGTGCCACATCAGCTGTGACAGGTGGTCCTTAATGTCGTTACACGTAGACAGTAGAAGATTCCCCACCTAGCACTGCTGGCCATAACCCTCCATTCCCATAAAGTAACACTGAGTCAACATGCCAAGGAAAGCTGTTGACCTGGGGTGTGTACCTAGATCTCATCTACAATTTTCATTAAAATTTGTTGTTGTGAGCGTTGAATTAGTCAAAAACGCTAAAGCAAATGTTATGACTAACAGCTGCTTTTTGGTGGTTCAAGGGGTAAAGTGTTAGCTCATTAACTTTGTGCTCAATATTTCCCCAGTGAGAGTAGTCGGTGTGAACGTTTCATGGATTGATGCTTCAAGAAGGTGTGATAGGCATACAAATTTGCGCCAATCATTTTATTGATCTTAAATTATCAGAATGTTTATAAATACAAGTGGATATTTGTTTTATTAGCCATCAAGCCGTGGCATGCTGAAAGATGACTTTTCAGGGTTTAAAGGTGACAGTCTCATCACCGTGTGCCATTAAAGACCTTGGCCACTGGTTTTTGCGTTGCATGGCAAGCCATGAAGGTCTGGCAGCAACAGCTTAACTTGCCTGGCAATGCAAAAACCACTAACTTATATATATACATGTAATTTGTACTTGAATGTAAGCTCTTTTATACATTTTTTTTAAGCAGTAAGTAGTCTCAGCTACGTATATATGCTTGTGACATCACTTTAAAACTTCCGACAAGAACTGTGTATTTTATGTGAAATCTGAATGCGCTGTGGGGTCCTTGTGTCTCTGATAAACTCTGAAATCAGTGGTCTCACCCTGAACAAAATCTGACTGAGTGCTGCATATTGATTGAATTGTGAACCAGCTGCATCCCAACAACCCAGAGACACCCAACGGGGAACACGACTGTCCTTATCAGATTAATAAGTATAAGTATAAGTGAACACACAAGGAATAAAGCAAAGATATTATGTATGCCCAAGTTGGCCGTTAAACTGCTTTGGATCCTAATTTTACAACTTTAAGCATGTTGAAGCTGTCATGTGCAGGAAAGTGTACAAAAGTTGTTATGTCTTATAGTGAGCTCTTCCTCCTGTCCTTGAAGTGTAACATTCAAGTCCTTGTTATGTGATCTGTCTTGTCTGTCTGTCTGTCTGCCATTTTTCCATCTGGTCGTCCTTCAGTAAACTTTTGCTTGTGAGCACAATACAGTCTACATTTTTCAAGATATGAAAATCTAGGTGGAGTTTGACATTGATGGCACCACCTGCAGCATAAGGAAAAAATAGGTCAAAATGTGAAAATTCTGCAACTAGTTCATTAGATTTTCATGAAATTTAGTGGGTTCAAAATCTCAGTAGCATTCACGTATGATGCTTGTGGCACCACTATAATTTGACGGAAAATTATGAGCCAAAACATGTTGAAAAATCACAAAAAATCTGAAAATTAGCATTTAATTGGAAATGTTACACAAATAAATATTACTGATTCAACTTTTTTTTTTTTGCACAAAATTAAAACGTGTTGTAGGGTTCCTAAGCTTTGTGTAATGTTATCCGCCATCTTACTGGTACCGTCATCATGATATACATGTACATATTTGAAAATATAAATTTTGAAAGCTGCAGATCTATCAGCTGTTTGCAGCCTCTCCTTGGCTGCTGTAGACTGAAGATCTTATGTGGCAGCAAGTTTGAAAGTCCATTCCCATACGCTAACATTTAACCCTCTCCCCCCCCCCCCCCTTAAACTGGCCAAAACCAACTGCAGTTAAAATTATATTCCCATCAATGACTTTTACTAAATTTAGCACTTGTGAAAAACAGTTTGCAGAAGATTAATACCAGAATAACGTGACCCCTGTCAACAGCTTTTCTCAGAGAGGGTCAGGTACTACCCCCAGGATGACTGTTGACTGGTTCTTGAAGGGTAAAAGGGGTGGATTGAATCACATTTTCTTGTGTCAATTGGGGTTGGTAAGAATCTGTAATATAATACTAGGAGGAATGATTGGCTTGACGAAGTTACTGTGTTCTGCTGTAAGATAACCACCATACCAGTGTAATGGTCATTATGATCAGTTTCTGTTTTGCTGGTATTTTTGACATCAAATCTATTTAAATATGACTTTCTATAACTGGAATACATTTATGAAAACTCAGATTTCCTGAAGCAATCATAAAATGATGTATTTCAGGAAATCATGATGGACCACTCTCTACGAACGATATCGTATATCGCCGACATTGGAGACATTGTGGTCATCATGGCCCGTCGTCGATGCATGACAAGTCCAGGAGACGAGTCTTTACGACGGAAGAAACAGTCCAAGATTTTGTGCCATGTGTTTGAGTCCGAGGAGGTAAGGGACAGTTTGTGTTACTTGTTCTCTGTCACACACAAATGAGTCAAAATAATGTCTGATGTACCTTTTTTTCTAGGTTTGAGAAGTGCAAAACAAAAATGTGTTTTTCTACATCTGTTCAGTTAAAAAAAAAAGAAACAACATATTTTCAGCTGTGCACAGATGCTAAGAGATGAATGAAATATAAAACAATGTGGTTTCTGTTTGGTAAATAACGTTTTCTGAGTCGGCCACTTGTCTTTGTATGGTAAGGCAGAAAGGGTAAATAGTTTACAAGGAAAGTTTCATCTCTGTCAAGGCATAAGAATCTTGATGCAAAACTTGGATCTGAGTTAGTAGTGTGTTGTGGAGGTTTAATACCAGCATAATCCAAAACATTGCCAATCAAGTAACACACTTTACATCACAAATTTAGAGAAAATGGTACATTACACTAAAAGCCCAGTAAACATCTTAAAGCAAACTTTCTTCTTTAATTTAGTCTTATGGTATCTTATTTAAGACTCTTAAGATGGTCTAAGATCTTTTTCCTGCCCAGTCAAAAAAAGAGAAAGTGAGTAAGACCCAGTAAGAGGAAATCAAGTCATGCTATGACCATGAGAGAAAGGAGCAGAGGCAGTCAGTCAATTTTCAGACCAGGTAAGACCTTCAGTGGCTGCCTCATTAACATAATGAGATGATAAGAGTATATTCAGACTTGGAAAGACATTTGGCAACTGGCTCATTAGCATAAGAGAAAGGCCTGGGGGTGACAAAACTATTATAAGATCTGGTAAGATGTTTTGGGGTTAGGGTAATTAACACACGTAACGTGATCAGATATAACAAGACCTTGTAATATGTAGGCACTAGGATATCCACAAAGTGTCACAAAACAGTATACTCTATGTATGCACTATCTTACTGAGCAGCATGTCCACTGATTTTTCATTCTCTGTCCTGGACCTTTTCAAAATAAACTCAGAGTCCAGACCATGATATATCTACCTAGCTAGAGATACACATGTACAGCACATACTCCCAGTCGTGTATGTTGTACCCACAAACTTAATTTATATAATAACTTCACCTGGCCACTACAGTGGACAGCACATTGACAAGCTTATCACTGATGATATATCTACCTTGCTAGAGATACACATGTACAGCACATACTCCCAGTCGTGTATGTTGTACACACAAACTTTATATAATAACTTCACCTGGCCACTATAGTGGACAGCACATTGACAAGCTTATCACTGATGATATATCTACCTAGCCAGAGATACACATGTACAGCACATACTCCCAGTCATGTATGTTGTACCCACAAACTTTACCTCACCTGGCCACTATAGTGGACAGTGTATTAACAAGGTCATCACTGATGGATGGTAATGTGTTGAAAGTTAAAACAAACAATACTTGTGGTCCAGAACTGTGACAACACATGTATATATGCAGTCATCCATTACAGTCTAACAGTTACATTAATATTGTACACTAATGGGCAGGCCTGTACCCGAGATACATGTACCTAAGTTTTTAGCTTAGCTGACTTGTCAGTCAGCTAAGCTTATAGTATGGGGTTCTGTTGGAGTCTGCGTTCCATGGTATCAACAATTCACATTTTGCAACTTCTCTGAAATCTGCTGGGCAGAATCACTTTAAACTGGTTTTATGTGCTATGAGTGGGCAATCATGTTTGTTCAAATGGTGATGCTTCAATGGTTTGGGGATGTTTTAGGAATGGTGAAGGGGGGTAGGGGGGGGTTTCAGTACACTGGTACAGGTAATTATTTTTCTAGAGTACGTAGTACGGAAAATAAAAATCTTTCAAAATTTTGGATAGTACGAAGTATGTAAAATAAGAGGGCTTCCAGTACGCCAGTACCAGTAAATAAAAAGCCCCAGTATGGGAAACCCCTTACCCACCCTCATGGTTTTGTGCATTTGGGGGTACATGTGGTAACATTTCTGTGGCTATCTGCTTTAATATCTACCACACTGTCCTGTGTTGCCATGGAGACACAGAGTCTCATAGGCAGCCTTCTATCCATGCATGCTAGGGGGGGATGGTTTGGAAGGTTTGGGATTTGTAGCAAATGGGATGGGGGGGGGGGGGCGACCACTCCCAACAACTGTGTGGTGAGGTTGTCAATAAAATACAGGGAATCTCTTTCTGTTCATGCAAGAACAGACCTGCTCCATGCTGCACTATGTACTAGGCAGGCTATAGTTCCCACCAGTGGTAGACAGAGCTTTTAGTGCACCATTCTTGAGACTGGTGTCTTAGCTGGTCCCCTTTTTTGCCTGAGGCTAGGAGTCTGCTGGCTTATCAGTCCCAAGGGAGCACAAGCATTGGACCTCTAGGCAGAACAAGCCTGAGTGTACCCCAGATTGAAAATGGACTACCTGCTGAGTTGGCTAGACCCATCAAAGTATGGTCTTCCAATCCTCAATGACTGCTCACACAACTTTGTGAATTTTGAAACTGTGTGGATTTGTGTCATCTCAGTGTGGACACTTTCATTCATTTTCTTGTAACCAGTGAGATGAAGCCTGTTCTTCATAGCCAGTACTAAGAAAGAATAGTGCTTGTGTCAGTTCACAGGTACCTGTACATGTAGTTTCATGACAGCATCTGTTAAAAATTTGTTTAGGTACAAAAGAAACAAAGACAGTTTTGTATTGCATGTATTCACATCCCCTTGAATTACAATATGTATACACTGAACATGTATATGTGCATGTATGAATAATGTATATGTATATGTACATGAATACATTTATTTTCACGAGCATTAATTTTCACGGTTTTTGGAACTTTGGACCTTTCACTGAAACTTTAAATTCAATATTTTTGTTATAATTCCAGTCAATGCATTTTTAAAAATATATTTCACTGAGTTCTAATTTTCACGGTTTTGAAGCATCAGTGAAATAAGCGAAGAACACTGCGAAATTAAATGAATTCACAATGTTCTCATCCATACTGCCCAGAAGGGCTGAACCTCTGAGCAGTGGGCACTTTTCTCTGGTCCCAAGGGTACCCACTGTAGAGAGGTTTCACTGTATGAGTAAGCACTCTCTCTGTCTTCTCCCCCTCCCCCCCCCCCCCCACCGACCCAAGTTGGTCAGGAGTTTTTCTAGAACCCAATTTTTGCAAAAACCACCAAACTTGGCATGGTGACTGACCTAACCAGTGAAATTGTGCATCTCATTTGGAATAGTCATGTTTAAAATTATGCAAATCCGGGGGAAGTAAAATTTTAAAAGCTCCATGTCTTCCAAACCGTCGCAGACAGACTCTAAATTTCAATGTGCCCATATAGGTTTGTGACACCTGCCAATATAATGGACAGTATATTGGTTGCAGAATTTCAAATTGTGCCAATAAGGGGCATTGAAAAATTTAAAAGTCCAATATCTCCAAAACTTTATAAATAGAGATGTGTCATTCCAACTTTAATTTATACATTTATGGAAAACGCACATCCAAGAAACCATGAAAATGTAAAATATAAATCTTGAAAAGCTTCAAAACTATTATAAAGGTGCCATTCCTACTTTGTGGCATAGCCCCATCCAAGGGAACATAAACCAAAGTTGTAGGCTTTTAATTTATGCAAATTAGGCGAATGCCTAATTTACAAATCCCAAAACTATTCCCAAAACTATTATAGTAAGTAGTTTTATTCAAATTTTACTTTCTTAGTTTGTGACATGGCCACATTCAATGAACCAAGAACCAAAGCTGTACTAGCATTTTAATTTATAAAAGTTACGCTAATACACGAAATTTAGATTATGTTAAACTATATGCCAAAGTGCAGCATTTCACTCTGTTCTCATTTTGAAGGCACCCAGACAGAGTTGCCTCCTAAGCAGACTTTCTTGGGGCGATACACTATGTTGGCCTCCAGGTAGTTTGCCGGGGGGTAGTAGACCGCCAAGAACGGATGTTTAGCAGGCAACCAGACAGAGTTGCTGTGAAGCAAATCTTTTCTAGTTGAATTCTGTCAGCCTACTCTACCGCAGCCATCCCCCACCCCCCACACAGCTGTGCAGACATGCTTGTCCAGTGCTGATGCAGTGATCCCATGGGAGTTCTGTCAGCCTACTCATTTTCTCTTACTCTCCATCTGTCTGTATATATACATGCATTGTAGATGGGTCCCCTTTATTGTCCTGGGTTAAGGGCAGGTGAAAGTTGCCTGCATAGCAATCCTCAACCTCAATTGATAAAAGCAGTCTACTTTATGTGCAAGATGCATATTTAAAAAGAACAAACATTTTGATGTCTTAGGCTTATAGACCTGCCCATCAGAGTACAATGTAGTTGATAGGCTATAATGGATGGCTGCATATATACATGTGCTGTCACAGTTCTTGGACCACAAGTATTGTTTGTTAAAACTTTCAACACATTGCCCTCCATCAGTGATGGCCTTGTAAATACACTGTCCACTATAGCGGCCAGGTGAGGTAAAGTTTGTGGGTACAACATACATGACTGGGAGTATGTGCTGTACATGTGTATCTCTAGCTAGGTAGATATATCATCAGTGATAAGCTTGTCAATGTGCTGTCCACTATAGTGGCCAGGGGAAGTTATTATATAAATTAAGTTTGTGTGTACAACATACACGACTGGGAGTATGTGCTGTACATGTGTATCTCTAGCTAGGTAGATATATCATGGTCTGGACTCTGAGTTTATTTTGAAAAGGTCCAGGACAGAGAATGAAAAATCAGTGGACATGCTGCTCAGTAAGATAGTGCATACATAGAGTATACTGTTTTGTGACACTTTGTGGATATCCTAGTGCCTACATATTACAAGGTCTTGTTATATCTGATCATGTTACGTGTGTTAATTACCCTAACCCCAAAACATCTTACCAGATCTTATAATAGTTTTGTCACCCCCAGGCCTTTCTCTTATGCTAATGAGCCAGTTGCCAAATGTCTTTCCAAGTCTGAATATACTCTTATCATCTCATTATGTTAATGAGGCAGCCACTGAAGGTCTTACCTGGTCTGAAAATTGACTGACTGCCTCTGCTCCTTTCCCTCATGGTCATAGCATGACTTGATTTCCTCTTACTGGGTCTTACTCACTTTTTCTTTTTCTGACTGGGCAGGAAAAAGATCTTAGACCATCTTAAGAGTCTTAAATAAGATACCATAAGACTAAATTAAAGAAGAAAGTTTGCTTTAAGATGTTTTCTGGGCTTTTAGTGTTATGATTTGCATTATATACATGTATATATTACAGTAAACACAATACAGTTCATTGTGATATCTTGTATGAGAATCCCTTGAGTTCAAAGGCTACCAAGCTAGAGGGATGACATTTCCTGTGACACCAGTGCTCAACATCACATTATGAGACCGCTGGCTGTATGAGACCAGATCTGTACAGGTGTGCCATGGTCAAGGTCATTCAAATGAAGGATTACTGTTTTTAAACAATTATTCCCAGTGATATAAACTTTTTTCAATGCCAATATGTTACTTCACAGTGTTGCTAGACCCACAAATAGTCCAAAGTAGACCAGTGTCAAATCTGTCAGTTTTGTGCAGGCTGGCATCAGTTTAGCAGCTTAATGGACGGGTTGACAGGTGGACTATATATATATTGCATCCAGCAGTTTTGTATCGTTTTTTTTTGGTGCAGTTGTTAACTGAAGCAACTCATATGTCGGTAGACATGGACGAACTGTTTTCAAGAAAGGAGATATCTGCCCCCCCCCCCCCCCCCCCCCCCCAGAAAAAAATGTTTTCCGTGAATTCTAGTTCAATGTATCATAATGGGTTATGTTGATTTCAGGTAAAAATGAAGAAATTTTATATTGTCTGGAAACATAGACAGCATGACTGTCTTGTGCTGTGGGTATCTGATCCCCAAAGACTTGTGGATTTCCTCTCTTTACAGTACACTTTTTCATGAAGATACTGTCTGTAGTTTTTTTTTTTGGGGGGGGGGGGTATTTTTGTTTGCAGAGAACAGAACAATATTTTTTTGTGATGTATCCTATGTTTCAGTGTTTTCCATTGTCATTTGTAATAACACACTGTCAAGTGACAATACAGAAACACTGCAGTTATATGCTCCCAGGGAGGGTTGATTTTTTTTATGTCAATCCATTTGGCAGACTTAGAAACAAAGCCACTTTATTGTTGACAAGAGTACATTGATCAACTGTATCTCATGCAGCTGTTTGTTTGATTCATTCCTACTCCTGTCCAACTTCCAAATAGATTTCATAAATTTGGAAGAACTCTTAGGGGGACCATATATAGCTAGTCCATGTGGATGATAGTTTTGAACACCCCTGACTTTTGGGTCAGTGGCCAGGTGAAAGTATGAACCTTGGGTACATACACATAGATAAAACAGGTTTATTTCTTGATGTCCGGCTATTGATCCAGATTTACTGCCCTGCCGGTTGTTTTTATCCAAAGAAAGAAAAAAGTGGAACAGGTTTTATATATGTAGATGACACAACAGTCTCTGAAAATAATGGTATGATTTCCAGATGGATATTGGCTTTCAGTTATTGCGAGTGTATTCCTGTAAGGCCTTGGTGGCATGCAGCTGCAAGCTGATTGGTCAGGAAGAGAGTGGACAGTACATCCTGGCGACGACACAAAGTGTGCCACGAAGTCTGTCATCGGGTGACAAACGGCAGTGGCATTCAAGTCATGCCTGACAGCAGTTAAAGAAGGGCATGACATCTGGCATTGTCTTGTGAGAGTCTGACTAGAGAGACTGACTCCATGCACCTGTACAGGAAATTGAAATCAGTCAACTAGGCTCCACCTCCCTATCCCTCTGATTGTACTTCATGGAGCCGTGTGTCTTGCATATTATTTTTGGGAGGGATGGGACCAATATAGTTCAACAGCAAAACCTGTGTTCAAAGACCACTCTAATGAGAGACCACTTGCCTTGAAAGAGCAGCTTTTCAGCGTACTTTGTGTGGCACTTTTCATGTTACCGATACCTCCCGGGAGACCACCTGTCACGAAAGGCCATAATTTGGTCATCCCTGGCGATGGTCTTTGAAGACAGGTTTTGATGTATTCCTTATGAAAAAGCTGATCATAGGTGCAAGTTAAGGTGAACATTAGGGGCCTGGTGTAAATGTATTGATGTATTGGTTACAACTTTTTCGCGTTAAAACCTGCCAGAAATGGCTGGAGACATAAATGCTGCCTACTTTTTGTTGTCAGAATGTCAAGGATGATTTATCAACAGATTTTTCGTGACAGTTTATCCAGTATGCCCAGGAAATAGGCTGTTTTGACTGGTCCCAAATGTTTAAATACCAGCATTTACATGTGTTCCAGTTCTTAACATAAGAAGAATGGGAGAAAAAATTCATTGCCTGATAAAGATAGAAGAAGATGCATGCACATGCAACCATAGCGACCCACTGAAGTGCTAAATTTCATTGCATGGATGTGCTGGGCCTACCCTGATTGGTGCCGGGGCTTTAGTGAGCAGCACACTAGTGTCACAAGGTTCCCATGAGTGGCATGTTCTTTGTTACATTTATTAACTCTTTCAGTGCCGATCACGTCTTACGTCATCTAGTCTTAAGTCAATCTACTGAAGTCAAACTAATCTGAATTATCATTAAGATCCCAGATTCGTATTCCTCGTAAAAAGGCCTTTCATTCAACTACCAATATGCCTGTAGTTCCAGAGAATGCCCCAGGTCAACAGCTTTTCTGATTGCGCATTGCGCCCAATTTGTGCCGAGAAAACTGTTGACTCCGTCCAAAATGTGGCACTGAAAGGGTGTATTGATTTTTATGATAAAAGTATCAAGATTAGGGTAGTGTAGGCCTACGTATAAACAAAATTCTAGGTATAATGTAAATATAAGAATTCAACATCATTTGAAGTATAATCTTCATTGGTTGACTTCAACTTGTTGCATATTTTCCATGATGTCACTAATGGGATATCACGAAACGTGCCAGACATCAAGTTGAAATCACCCACTGGTGATTACAGTCGAAAGGACCTTCTGTGTCTGAATCAACTCCCGAGTCCTGTCTGCTTTGTGTAGTGTCCTGAGCTGTGCCATATCAATTTGGAGAATGTAATTTCCACGTGACAGACAAGCTGTAACTGTATGTGCTTGGCAAATACGTGGATAATCGTTGCTGTAGTATCTGTTCTATTGACAATGCTACTTGCAAATTTACATGGACATTTATAGCTTTAGAGGCTGTCTGTATGTAAGACTGGCCTGCCTTTTTCTTGTCAACAAGGCAGAGATCAAAGAAGAAAACAGTTTTTCTGCACTGATAAAACTTATTGATAAAGTCCTGGTGATGAGCATCTCGATTTATAATGTTGAGTGCTACGGAGCACTCTCATTTGAAGGGGTACCTTTTGAAAGTCATTTGAAAAGAAAGTTGAAATATGGGAACATCTAATTTTTCTGGATTGAATTAAATTTGCTTAGCTGCAAATAGAGATGAAATATAATGGTATTTTTGCCATGTTTCCTACCTTATGTTGGTGATATTGTCCACATTCACTCTTTATGCCACTAATCACAATAAAAATTGACTCATCTGAATTATCATAATGATACCTAAGGCAGAGTCCCCCTGAAAGAACCTACATGTGTCAGCCACAGGTCAGCTTGCCTGTATTTCCAGAGAATGTAAGAATTAACCCTTTCCCCCTTGATTTGAGACTGAGTCAACAGCTTTCCTTGGCATGGGTTGGGCACTTAGTGCCCAACCCATGCCAAGGAAAGCTGTTGACCTGGGGCACATGATCCTGATAGGTCTCATCTGCAATTCTCAGTCAAACTGTTTTTCATTACTGTTGAAATTAACTGAAAAAGTTGAAGCAGACGACATTTGACCACCGGCCGGTTTTGGCGGGTTTAAGGGGTAAAGGGTTAACCAGGTCAACAGTTTTCCTTGGCAGTAAGGAAAGATGTTGACCAAATCGCTAACTGGAATTGACAAGGTTAAGTGGCATTGCCCCAGTTTGCAGACTTGAGGGGGACCTGTACGGCAGGTGGTTGGTCGTAGGAGATAAATCAATGATTCCCAATCTCTGTGCAGTGTGTTGTCCAGAATCCAGAACAACATCATGACGACAAGTGATGCAGCACTGGTGACAGTGAAGTGTATTTATGATAACATTGTGGGCAGTCATAATCAGTGCAGACCTCATGGGGTGAGGGCGGGAAGGGACTCACTCATAGAAATATGTATGTGTCTGCTACAGTAGAATGCACAGGTCATGTGACTTGGGTGTCAACAGGTTTTGATTTGTATGGTTTGAGTGTGACCACTCATTGCATTACATGGTTTGAGTGTGACCACTCATTGCATTACATGGTTTGAGTGTGACCACTCATTGCATTACATGGTTTGAGTGTGACCACTCATTGCAGTGCATGGTTTGGGTGTGACCACTCATTGCATTACATAGTTTGAGTGTGACCACTCATTGCAGTGCATGGTTTGAGTGTGACCACTCATTGCATTACATAGTTGGAGTGTGACCACTTGTTGAATTACATGGTTCGAGTGTGACCACTCGTTGCATTACATAGTTTGAGTGTGACCACACATTGCATTACCTGGTTTGAGTGTGACCACTCATTGCATTACCTGGTTTGAGTGTGACCACTCATTGCAGTGCATGGTTTGAGTGTGACCACTCATTGCATTACATAGTTGGAGTGTGACCACTTGTTGCATTACATGGTTTGAATGTGACCACCCATTACATTACCTGGTTTGAGTGTGACCACACATTGCATTACCTGGTTTGAGTGACTGTTCATGATGCAGGAACAGCTGTAAGTCCAATGGGAAGCCTTGACTAGTTCAGAGAAACATTAGATGTGTTCTTGTGTCATGTGACAATCCATAGGAGAGTCTGTACCCGGACTGGAGCAGCTGTTGTGAAGAGTTGGCACCTATTATGGTGGTGGCGTAGTGGTTCATCTGAACAACTGACATGGTACTGGTTCACAACTCATACAAATATACATTTGTAAATAGTGAAGGAAAAATCCTGCACACAATTAGATTTACCTGAATGGCTTTATCAATACAGGTAATATGGCTGCTGATTCTCATTTTCTGTATGAAGGTCAAAGGTCATGAAATGTGTATGGAAAAGGGCAAGAAAGGAAGATTAGTCCCTTTCGGATGTAATGTCAGGAACCTGTGGTCGATAAATACAGCGGTTTTTCAAGTTTGAGTTACGTCCTGCCATTTTGCTGGTAATGTTAGAGTATTACTCCAGCCTACAGTTTCACCAGAATAGGAATTCTATCAGTGTCATTATTGCCATTGACAGTGAAAGGGAATTGTGCAATGCCGGGGAAGGTCATGCTGATGGTTTTCTGTGCAAGCGTTGAGGATTATTTATCTTGATATTTTTTGCATCTTTTGAGTTTCTGTTGTATAGGATTTGATTATCAGTTGAGTATGCAGGGGAAACATAGACAACAGATGACCAGTATCACCTGTATAGTGAGGCTTCAAGCAGAGGCTTATGGTCAGGGGGGTACAGGGTATTTCTGTACTGGCATAATGGGTAATTTTATTTTCTTTGCTAACACACTGAAAACCGTCTTATTTTTTATACTTTATACAGGTCATTATTTTGGAGCATTGACATTCCCTGTTTACTGAACTGGGGCAAAATTGTTGCTTGTACGCACCACATCCTTCTCTGTGACCGCGGTGGCCAAAACTAAACACAGGACTACCTTGCTGACATAAACTCCCATCTGATCACCGGGATGTTGGCATGTAAACATCCCATACAGCCATGCTTGAGTGCCACAGTCCCATAAGTTAGTACCATACAGCCATGCTTGAGTCCCACTGTCCCATAAGTTACTAGCATGCAGCCATGCTTAGGCCCCACTCTCTCATATTAAAGTTACTACCATACAGCCATGCTTGAGTCCCACTCTCTCATAAGTTACTACCATACAGCCATGCTTGAGTCCCACTCTCTCATAAGTTACTACCATACAGCCATGCTTGAGTCCCACTCTCTCATAATTAAGTTACTACCATACAGCCATGCTTGAGTCCCACTCTCCCATAAGTTACTACCATACAGCCATGCTTGAGTCCCACTCTCTCATAAGTTACTACCATACAGCAATGCGTGAGTCCCACTCTCTCATAAGTTACTACCATACAGCCATGCTTGAGTCCCACTCTCTCATAAGTTACTACCATACAGCCAGCCATGCTTGAGTCCCACTCTCTCATAAGTTACTACCATACAGCCATGCTTGAGTCCCACTCTCCCATAAGTTACTACCATACAGCCATGCTTGAGTCCCACTCTCTCATAAGTTACTACCATGCAGCAAATTGCGTGAGTCCCACTCTCTCATAATTTACTACCGTACAGCCATGCTTGAGTCCCGCTGTCCCATTAGTTACTACCATAAAACCATGCTTGCGTCCCGGTGTCCCTTATAAGTTACATGTACTACCATACAGCCATGCTTGGGTCCCACTGTCTGATAAGTTACTACCATAGATCTATGCTTGAGTGCCATTCTCTCATAGTTAACCAATAGTCATCCTATTTTAGACCTACTTTTACAAAGCCCAGGACTAGAACTGGCACGATCAAGATTTAGGCCTGGAACTTGAAGTTCCTGAAAACTGATACAATGTTTTCTTATTATAACACTGATGATGGGGTTTATTGAGTAGACCCTGTGGTAGCAAGACAGCCTTATAAGGAGGGGACATGTAATGAAGAAGTAAGAGGAAACATGACTGAGTGGGAGGCCAAGGGAACAACCATGTTATATGACAATCTACCTTACCATGATGGGCCGTCTGCAGAGGGCGCTTTATACCACCACTCATTCAGCAGCATCAATGGTTATCAATTGCTTGAAAGCTATGGCAATGGAGCAGAATTACACAAACTGTATTTGTAGGTTGCCATGGTGTGACTTTTGGAGACCTAAGATATCGCTTTAGTTTTATAAATGATACAAGTGTCAAAATTGGACATTGACTGGATCTGCAGGCAGTGGCCCTGTGTGGGTGATACTGCTGACACCAGGTGTCTCCCAGTACAGTCGGGTCATGTGACCATGCAGAGGTGATGTTTAACTGTGAAGGGCATGTAACAGTGCATGTATGACAGAATGCTGGGTATTGCATTGTTGACCACACAGAAGATTCCCTTCAATCACTGATGAATTAAGTGACAAATCAAAGATAAATTGAAGTAGGCCTTTGTCCAGAAATAGAGTTCCACAGTACTGTAACAGGAAAGTTTAGTTACAAATAGCACTGACTTCTAACAATTCACTACTCCATAAAGCTCCCTGGTTTAAAACTTACACTGTTCAACAACACACAGTTTGGTGAAGATTAGGTGGCCAGCATAAGACTGACAGGTGAAATGACCAGGCAAGGGCCTGACCAAAAAAAAAAAAAAATAGAAAAAATGAAATTGACAGGGTTTAATTCTATGTTTGACATACTTAGTGTAAAATGGTGTTTAATACTACAGATGCTGTATGCTTATAAAATAATAACCTACAGATCATGACAACACGCAGCATGTAGATGTATTTTAGGACCCCTTCCTACCTTGAGACATCTCACTGCCTGTCTGTCCCTCGTAAAAATCAAACTTTGCTCTTGCATGTGCATTTTCCATGTAAATGGAACATCTCATTGGAATGGGATGACGTTTCTCCTCTTTCACTCAACATCTCAGTGACTCCTTTTGATGTCTGTGGTAGCCTTTGATGGTACAAATTTGCTTTTAAGACAGTTCTGAAGCAGAATGTGCATGCCTGCATGTCAAAATAATTTGGAGCAATTACAAGCACAAGCAAGAAATATAATTAGACTGATCAGATATTCCCTGTCTGTTTTTATCCCCAAGTGAACAGGCTCTTTGATGTTTTTTACACTTTTATAGCATAAGATAAGATGCTGGAGAAGCAGCAATGCAAGAGCTGTTCTGTGCTGCCCAGTTACTGCTACCATAATGAGTGAATAAAATGCTGGAGTACAGAAATACAAGAGCTGTCCCATACTGTCCCATATTGGTCTGTTATAGCTCCAGTGAGTGAATAAAATGCTGGAGTACAGAAATACAATAGTAAAACTAACCACGTAGAGAATACTGCTGCCCAGGTATGAACGAGGCCTGTCTGGCCAGCAGTATTCTCTACGTGGTTGGTTTTACTTTTATCCAGTAATTATAGCTGTATTAGGCTCAAAATAAGAAAGAAAACATCTATATATATATATATATATATATATATATATATATATATAAATAACAATGATATATTTATTTTCCAAGAAACAACATGCTCTATCTCTAACAAAATAGTAAATGTGGTGATACTGCACTTGATGATGTAGTAGCAATGAGTGGAATTCTAGGAAAAATGTCTTCTGCTAGGCATTGACCTTTGACCCTGTTCATGGAAGTAGTACGGGGAGAACTAGGAGGATATGAATAGGATTATTCCCCACTCTGTATTTTCTTGTTTTTGAGGCTAATACAGGTATAATTAGTGGATAAAAGAGCTTTCCCATACTGGGGCAGGAGGAACACAAAGGCTGCCTAGTCAGTAGTCTTTTACAGCTTCCTTTTCTTAGATGCAGATACACACATCTATGGTGTAACTCTCTGCTGCTGAGTTGAGTCAGTACGTGATCGACAGGTCTATGTGATCTGCCGCAATGTGTTTGTAATTACTGTGAAAAAGCAGAGCCTGGAAAAAGAAAAATGGTAACATGCAAACGTATGAACACAATATAGATGTGTCATCTTGCCTAGAAAAATGATCAAAAGTGAGCTGGAATTGTTGAGAAACAGATCACAAAGAGCATTAAGGTAGACTGGGAAATTGCATGACACAGATTAAAAAGCACTCCCCATTTACGTGGCTTTTGTGTCCTTGGTCACGGCTCAAATCTCTCAATCAAGTACATGAACAGAGCTTTCTTAGTAATTCTAGTTTTGCTGCTAGAGGGCACTGCCTCCCCCCCCCCTCCAAAAAAAAAAGTTTTGGAGAAAAATGGCTCCCAATGTGTTATTGGATGTCCCACAATATGAGTACCAAGCTGGCTCAAGTTCCAACATCAAGATGGTACATATCTATGCTGACACTCATGTGTGTTTAAGGCCTATTAACCCTTTCCCCCTTGAATTAAGACTGAGTCAACAGCTTTCCTTGGCATGGGTTGGGCACCAAGTGCCCAACCCATGCCAAGGAAAGCTGTTGACCTGGGGCATGTGATCTTGATAAGTCTCATGTACATTTCTCAGTCAAATTGTTTTTCATAACTGTTGAAATTACTTAAAAACACTGAAGCAGACGACATTTGACCACCAGCCGGTTTTGGCCGGTTTGAGGGGGAAAGGGTTAACAAGAATGAAAAGATAGACACCCTGTAGTACTCTGTGTATAAGGAAGTCCACTACTTTTGACCATCTGTCACATCTCCTTGAAAATTGTGCATTGCAGGCCAACTTTTTCGGGCTCGGATATTCATGAATTCTATTTGCTTTTACAATCTGCCAAAATTACCAGCCTGGCTCTCCTGTTGTGTTCCCCATTTTTGACCAGCAACAAAAAAAAAAAAAAAAAACCTTTGTAATCTGGCAAATTTCAGGGTTGAAAGAAAATAGGCAAATAAAGCTGAAGACAGAGCCACCAAGTGGCAAGTCTGGAGTCAGTGGGGAAGCTTTCTTTATTTGACTGAAACGTTGAAGCCTCGATGGCGTGAACAGTGTGGCAACAGTGGAAGTAATTACTTCCATACTAAAGTTTCTCAGATACTCACCTCCTTAGTGGAGGTGATGAAATAAAATTTAAAAAAAAAAAAATTGGGATGTCTCCAAATTTGCTGAGGCTCATGGGATGTTGTCTTAAGTGACTGAAGTGTTTATTTAAAGCCTCTTGACAAAGATAACGAATTGCCTGTTGAACGAGGAATTAAGAATAAAAATTCACACTCCTTTCATCATGCCCCACTTCTCCCCAGTCTCCCACATAGTATTTTTATTATATTTTCCCCCTCAAGAGAGGCCACCCCTCTCACAAAGTCAGATTTCTGGTACACTTGGGGTGGCCTCATGAGAGGGGACCTACTGTACCTGTATGGAGCCATGAGGACAAACTGTTGGTGTTTAAGTAAAAAATGTGATATATAACCTGTCACATTGATAGCAAAATCGACCTGCTGTCTATTATAATAATGCTCCATCCAAGTGTGTGTGCAGTCTAACAATTGTCATTTCAATGTTTGGTCTGTCAATATGTAGTCAGGTACAGTGAAACCTGCCTTGAAAGACCACCTGCCTTTTAAGACCATATGATTTATGTCCCTTTTGCTATCTTTCCCATGTTATTGCACCTCCATTGAGAACCCACTTGCCGTATGTGACCCTTCTTGGCCTGCCCTAAGGGTGGTCTCTCAAAACAGGTTTCACTGTAGTTGAAAATGTAACATCCATAAATAGCATTCTTTCCTCATGACAAGGTGACCTCTTATGAGGGCGTGGCCTCTGGTCAGAGGGGCCTAATACGAAGGGTACCATTGTATGTGCACATGTAGTCCAGCACATATTGTGAAGTTGAGAGGTTTAGGTCATGTCGTTTTGATCACCCCACCCCCCCACCCCCCCACCCCCCCACCCCCAAAGTAACGTGACAACTGCAGCAAGGTGTACCAAGGCTGGGCAAAAACTGTGGATTCCTGACGGGGCATCTTGGTTCCTGAATCAAAACACTTATTGAGCACATGTATGACATTTTTACATATTTATGTACAGTGATTTTTCGTTTTAGAGACCTCTCCATTGAGAGACCATCTGCCTTTGAAGACCACAATCAACATGTCCCTAGATCTTATCTCTGAGTAATGTTACCTCCAATGAGAGACCACCTGCTTTATATGACCACTTTAAGACCTGCCCTTAGGGTGATCTTTCAAAGTGTCTTTACTGTACACATGTGGGAAAACCAGTGACTGGTGTGAGAACAGTGGAGTAAGATGCAAAATTCTGGAACATTTGATTGAAATTTATTAAATGGAACATTTGCAGCTGTGGACTCGCATGGGTACAAAGGGTCAATGTGCTCTAATGAGCAGGTGTGCAACTTATATTACACCATGCAGGCAACATTTGATCTAATATTCATGAAAATTCGTGATAGAGCAATCTCTGTATTGATTCAATTGAAACTGTCATTGTGCATTCCAGGACAAATTTTGCATATGTATTATTATACATGTGCTTGTAAGATTAAAATGTCATCTCATTGCAGTTTAGCGAATTACGGATATTGAAAATTTTCCTGAATTTGCATCTGTGTATGAATAAAATTCCTTTTCAGCATGAACAGGACAGATGAAAACTTAAAGAGACATCATTAGTCATAAATCTATAGCTTTCCGGCACAGCGGATACTTGTAAATGCAGGACTTAACGATAGTTTACTGTCGCTGCCTTGCATTCATTCAGTCAGGTCTGTATAGAAAAAGCAGCAGGATAGGATTTAATTTAGTGCATGTATTGGTGCATTGCCATTTTACAATCAGATAAGTTATCAAATTCCTTTTGTTTGGATCTGACTTTTTTCTCTTAAAAGCGGAACCATATAATTGTATGAATTTGATATCTGAAGCAACTAGAGATACTAATGTGTCCTGTGGTGGTGATTGTTATAATTTCTGGCACCAAACAGTGTGGAGCGCTATTCACTATGTGCTGTCCATCTCCCAGCATGCATTTTCACTGATACATCAGTTGTTTGCAGGAAAAACAGTGGAAATGTGGTTCCATCCCCGTTTTGTTTGTCTGGACTGATGGAGGAAGTAGCCACTATAATGCAACCGGTCTTGAAAGACCACCCCAAATTGTAGTCTTTCATAACAGCTGGTCTTACATAAGAGGTTTAAACGAAATGAAAAATACCAAGTGAAATATCTTATAAAGGTATAGTTTGAAGACGGGTGGCCTCTCATTGGAGTGGTCTCTCCAGACCGGGACCACTGTAATAGGAATGCTAGAGTGGTAGCCTGGTTTGTTTCTGTATTGAGTTTAACTGCTCATCAGTCCTGCATCAGAAGTCAAGACATGCACCCAGAGACAGTTTATGACTTCTATAATAGATATGTTTGTCTCGGGAAATAGACCAAAGTAGACATGTATTACATTAGTTTGGCATTACATTTTCAGAAGCACCTATAAAACTACACTCAGATATGCCAGTGTCTACAGCAAAACTGAGGACTGTGTGGCTAATGTCTTAACAGTTTGTGTCTGTCTGCTATAGTTTTATTGTGGGCAGAAGTTATACGCAACAGACGCTGTATCCATGTCGGTTAACATTTAATCATAAAAGTTTCAGATTCTAGGTGCCATAGATAAGGTTACGGCAAATACTATAAATGTGCTAATTATCACAGGTATAAATTAGGGAATAATGTGAATTTACAGTTGAAGGAGAATACATGGTGAATGGATTGTAATGTAATCTCAAGGAATACATTTCATATACTACTGCCTGTATGACAGGAAGCATAGTCCTAAACCACAGATTCCACAGTACTAAAAGAGAGACCTGGCTTTAAATAACAGTTTAGAACCTCTTTTTTTTTAAAGAGACACAACCCTGTCGCCCCTCTCACCACACTCACCCTTTTCACCCCTCTCTCTATGCACACCACGCTCACCCTTCTTACCCCTCTTGCCCCTCCCACCCCTCTCACCACACTGACCCCTCTCGCCCTGCTCTCCCCTCTCACCAATTCCCACACTCACACTCACCCATCTTTCTCCCCTCTCAGCCATCTCATCCCTTTCCACACTCCCCCCTCTCTCCTCTCTCAGCCCTCTCACCCTCTTCATGCTCACCCTCACCCCTCTTACCCCTCTCTCCCCTCTCGCCACACTCACCCTTCATCCTTCTTACCCCTCTCTCCCCTCTCACCCCTGTCACCACGCTCACCTTTCATCCCTCTTACCCCTCTCTCCCCTCTCATCCCTGTCTCCACGCTCACCCTTCATCCCTCTTACCCTCTCTCCCCTCTCATCTCTCTTACCCCTCTCCCCTCTCTCCCCCTCACCCCTCTCTCCCCTCTCACCCCTCTCACCACGCTCACCCTTTATCCCTCTCATCCCTCTCTCCACGCTCACCCTTCTCATCACCTAACCACTCTTGGCATCACTGGTACCTTTGAAGTAGATAAGACAGCTGTCTCATGTGGTGTTTGTGGGTGGGGGCCTGTCTTTGTGGTTACATATAGCCGTCTCTTCTTTGATGCATGGACATGATAGCGACGAGAGACCAATATGGATCGTTTGAAGCCTTGATCAGTCCACATCCCAGCATTTACATATAAGCAACTGTATATTTTGTGAATTCCTTTGGTATGGAACATGTTAGGGTTTGTCTGCATGTTTTGAACCTTTGAATGATCTGTGGTAATGGTACTGTAACCACAAGAACAGATTATCACATCAGTACGTGTATCACCTGTACTGCCATGTCTGCTGTAGGTTTGAAGTGTAGTATAATGATAGTACTTGGGCAATGAGATTATTCACAGTCGCTTTAACCCTTTTCCCATTGAATTTATACTAAGCCAACAGCTTTCCTTGGCTTGGATTGGGTGCTATTTGCTTTAACCCTTGCCACTAGAAGTCAACAGCTTTCAAAGGAAAGGATGTGATCTACAGGTCTCATCTACATGTCTCAGTCAGTTTTTCATTATTCTTGAAATTACATGTCCCTAAAAACACTGAAGCGGACGACATTTGACCGGCAGCCGGTTTTAGCCGATTTATTGGAGCAAGGGTTAAAAGGGATCATGAGATTGTTGCCAATGCACCAGTTGTTCTTGACCAAAATGTCACCAGCCATTTAAGATTTTTTGGAGAAATAAATAAGAAATAATTCTGTTCAACCTTTGGATAAAATTTGTTGGGAAGCATAAACTTGCAAAACAGACAAAGTCTGAATCAAGAGATTTTGAGCATGTGCAAGTTTGTTCATTCTATGGTGAGACCTGTTCAGCTTTAGGAGAAAATTACAGTGCAGTTGCATTCTGGAACAGTTGGTTATATGCTCTATAGAGTACCTCCTAGAGAGAATGTTGTTTGAAGACTGGTCAGAGATGAGGCTGTACTGTATTTCTATGTGAATTTTCCTGCAAGACTACCTGCAGCATTGAACCACTTGGTAACAGAGGTGGGGGCGGGGCATCACACTATTGTAGTATGCTTATAAATATGCTGAATAGTGTGATAATATCGGTAGAACTTTTGCAGATGTTTTTGATTGTGGATGTCTTAAATGTAAACAGTCGTAGGTTATTCTTTGAGCATCATCTCACTGGCACATCCTCTCGCAGTGGTGCTTCAATTTATTATTTTTGACCAATCACATCTCTTATCTATATAAGGGGCACCAACCTACATGTATTGTCATGCATGCACTTACTGCAGGCTTAATGCATGAAGCTAAATATATCCGTCATTGGCTGGGTAGGGGGGAAAAAACAACTAAAATTTGGAACGCAAAGAGTGAATGATTGTTTCAGTTTAGTAGGATGGGTGTGGTCCGTAGAAGATATAATTTTAATCTTTCCTCCTCATGTTCTGTCCAATAATAATCCCAGCAAAGTAAAATTAGCAAAGCCTGTTGCGAGCACCTTACTGTGTCTTCTGAAGGTAATAATTACAGCAGTCACTTCCTGGTGGCAAACCAATGATCCTTGGTGGCTGTGACTATCACCAGCTTATCCTACAAAGTAACCCCAGGATAACTGTGTATTACCACAATATAATTGTCATACCAGTTTCTTGTGGTTATCTGGCAAATTAACTTGAGCATGACTGTTACCACACTGCAGTTATAACAACCACACCTGGATACTGTGGGAGGGTAGGGGTTACACCTGGATACTGTGGGCAGTGAAGAGGTTACACCTGGATACTGTGGGCAGTGAAGGGGTTGTTACAGAAATTACACTGAAAAATAGTTGTGTTTTCTGGAGCCTTTTTCATGTTGAACAACCTGAGATAGCAACTAGAGCCCAGGTACACTGGCACACACACACACGCGCGCACGCAGGCGCGCACGCACGCACGCACGCACGGGCGCGCCTGGTAGACTATGCCTACTGACACTGTCCTCCTCATCCTTAATACAGAACTGGTAGACTGTGCCTACTGGCAGTCTCCTCCTCATCCTTAATACAGAACTATTAGACTGTGCCTACTGGCAGTCTCCTCCTCATCCTTAATACAGAACTGGTAGACCATGCCTACTGGCAGTCTCCTCCTCATCCTTAATACAGAACTAGTAGACTGTGCCTACTGGCAGTCTCCTCCTCATCCTTAATACAGAACTATTAGACTGTGCCTACTGGCAGTCTCCTCCTCATCCTTAATACAGAACTGGTAGACCATGCCTACTGACACCCTCTCCTCCATCTACACATTGATTCCAGCCGCACATCATCAAGTGGGCAGCCCGTGAAATTAGCAGAAAATATTATAATTTTGGGGATTTGAATAATGAGACCAGATGGCAAGGAAATGTAAAGAACACCTGAATAAAGTAACTTTAAATTGTTCTACAGTGAAAAAAAAAAACAAACAAACAAACAAACAAAAAATGTCAAACACTCTTTTCTTTTATCAGCATGAAATTTGTTAATTGTGAGAGATGTGGCAGGCTGTATGTATAGTTGAAATGAGGAGAGCAGCTTCCTCCCCTGTGGCCAGCCCTCAGTATGCAGGCTTTAATGTCTCCCCCTGTGACCAGCCCTCAGTATGCAGGCTTTAATGTCTCCCCCTGTGACCAGCCCTCAGTATGCAGGCTTTAATGTCTCACCTTTTCACAGTCCTGTGCACTTTGTTTCCTGTGCACCCTCTGTATAACACCCTGTATTTCAGGGTGGACTCTGATATAACATTGTAGTCCCATGGGTCATCCCATGGCTCCATCTGAAGTTCTTTTCCCATTACCTCCATGTTAGAAATCCCCCTGGTATACAGCATTTTTGCTATAACACAGTTTTCTCTCAGGGCTCCATCACCAGTGGTATAAGGAGGGAGCACTGTATTAACAAGTATTCCCATATCTCAGAAATAATAAAATAGTGGATTAAGCCATTGTACGTTGGGTTCAACATCCCATCAGCCACCAATCCACGGAGATTCTAATCAATCTTCAGTGTACATGTCTCATCGCTGGCCTGGAAAAAAGACAGACTTGTGTTCTACAGATTTATTGGCAAGGATTAGGCAATAGAGTGGCAGGGCGGCACTGTTGCCAGGAACAAGCCTCTAGCACCACCTGGGACTTGTTTTTTTGAACGTTGCTAAATTGTAATAGACATTTGATCAGTCAACACAATAGACGATGAAACTTAACAACGTGCAGCTTGCTAGCAATGGGGAATCCAAAGGCCTTTAATTTGATTTTGGAGGGGGGCAAATCATAGGGGCGCTGAGTGAGAGTATAAATAATGAAGCAAGGCTGATGAAGGTTAAGTGGTGGTGCAGCAGGCCTTGTCCTCTATCGATTGTCCAGTGCTCGTCTGTCCACAATCCCCACCAAAGCAGGCCACTTAAGACGTGGACGATTACAATAACCGCTGCCTAATCGAGCACCTGTTGCTTGGAGAACATGTGATACAAGCGTACGGTGTCTTGGGGAACATGTGATACAAGCGTACGGTGTCTTGGGCAAGCTCACCTTCCACAACAGCAGTATTTTTTCTTTTGTTTTTGTTTTCGTTTCTCAAATTACTCGGTTGTGTTTTTAGAAACCTTATCCATATATCCCAACACCTGCAGCTAATGAGACAATGGTATTTGCAGACTTGGCATTTTCTGTTGGGAGAAATCCTATTAAACGGGTTGGTAGAGTGGCTGAAGTGGGGAATACATCAATATATTCACAACCAGGAGAGCTTCATTAAGACATGGTGCCTCATGACAGTGTGCATGCAAGACTAATGCAAAACTTCTCATTTTTTATCATCTTAGTGTTTTTCCCCTAATATCTTATGAACTATGGTGCATACTGGGCAAGTTTAAAGTGGATGGGTTCATTGACAGGAGAGGAAATGGAACATGAAACTGAAAGTGAAAGTATTAGCTGCTGCATAGGTTTCACTTTGCCTGCTGTCTGTCTAAGGTCCTGTGTGGTGTAAGCCCTGACACTGTATAATCATAAATTTACCAAGGGATGTCGATTCCTGATTTCTTTCCTTGACAGGTCCATGAGTGATGTCTTGCTGCAGATTTTTTCTTTTCAAGGTGAAGTTGAGTGCTGGGTCATATCTGGCAAAATTAAATCAGGACAATATGTCAATAAACCATTTCAGAAAATTGAATGCTCAAAAATATAAATGACTATACAATGTATTGTATGTATGTATTTCCAGCAGGCAACTTTCAATTGTTAAGTATCCCGGTTTTAACCCTGAGGAAGCTAGGGAATGCTGATGTATCAGTAATGCTGCATGCTACTTTTTCCCATTAAAACTACCAAGAATTACCTAATATTGTAAATGGGGATTGTTACTTTTTTTCATCAAGAATGACATCAATATTATTAGTCACCATTGTCTGCACTAGACTCAGAGCACATTACCCAGGAAGCCCTGTACTCCGGCAACACAAGATTACAGATTCAGAATCTGTGAAGCACATTTCTATATTTCCTAAAAACAAGAAGTCTGTAGATTTTTTTTTTTTAAGGCTCAAGTCAGATATTTAGCTCACCATAGCATACAGAGAAGTGAAATCTGAAGCCACTCAACCACAGGTTTTTTGTTGTTGTTGTTTTTGTTTTTTTATGACCCAGACACATTTTCTGATCAGGGAACAGGGAGATGGGGATCTCCCTGTTGGAGATGGTCCTCTCCCATGGGTACTCCCAGAGAAGAAAACCCCTGTATAACCCCACTTATTAACCAGTGAACATGACCTGTCATCAAACCATATGGCAACACAGTCACCTGTGATGACTGGCACAACCCAGTCCTCCTGTCCAGTAAGGCTGAGCATGCTGACCTGTAATTGATGATGTCACAATACAACATAACATCTAGATTTCCCCTAAAAATGTTACAGAGCCCTATATAAAGGCCATGCACACAACACAGCATTCAGTTTTGATTGAACCACATAACTGTGGAGTTGAAAGATTTCAACTGTCTGTACTGCTGGGCATAAGATTAGAGTTATGCTCAACCTGCTGTCAATCATTACTCAATAGCCTCTGATGAGTCCAGTGAAGGACGAGACGCATCAGGCTTATTTCTCAAACCCTGTATCTGTTCATATCAACATTTGCCTAGTCTTCTCCTTACATATATATGATGTCACAATCTATTCAGACAATTGACTGAGTAATAAAGTTCTCATACTTAGCCCAACTGTCATCAAACTCGTGCCCATTTTAAACATCAAAAATCCTGTTTCTAGCCTAATGTTATAAACCCAATATGCTGAAATCTAGATATCACAAATTCATTTTCAACTTAAAAAACAAATATAATCGTCAAATTTATTATATTCTTATATAGTAGCAAATCCAAGGCTGTATGAGTGGGGCACAAGGGGAAGACATTACCATAATATCTCAACAAAGATCCAACGCAGCTTCAAATTTTTATCAGAGATGCACATTATAGTGAACCACATTCTTATGGAAAACCAGCTTCTTTCTTAAATTTTGAAACTTGTTATGAAACTTTTGAAGTATTTATTTGATGGCCATCTGACTGACACAGAGTACAGTGGTCTCTGTCACCAGAACTTAACCCAAGAACACATCCAAAATTGCTCTATCATTTCATTGACAACAATATGGAAATTGTATGTAAAGTATTCTACTGCGAAGTCTCCGCAAAAAAATTGCAGAATTAAGGAAAAAAAAGATAGTGGGCATTGAGGGTAATCGTTCGCTGAACACAATTTTTTTTTTTTTAATTCCTAAATGTTTAATATTGTTGGCAGAATGACAATGCAGGAAATGGGTGGACATCCAATAGGATGGCAATAAGACAGTGTCAGGGCTGGGTAGACATCCAATAGGATGGCAAAGACAGTGTCAGGGCTGGGTAGACATCCAATAGGATGGCAATAAGACAGTGTCAGGGCTGGGTAGACATCCAATAGGATGGCAAAGACAGTGTCAGGGCTGGGTAGGCATCCAATAGGATGGCAATAAGACAGTGTCAGGGCTGGGTAGACATCCAATAGGATGGCAATAAGACAGTGTCTTGGAGCCCTCGGAGCACTTTCACCTGCGTGTCTACAACAGGAACGACAGATGCACATTTATTTTTGATGCTAAATGTACCTACATAATATCAAATGGATATGCTTTCCTCCCATCAGATTACTGGTATCCATGTAGCTGTGGTGAATATCCATCATTTTGGGAGGCCTACAGCTAGTTCCATGGTAGTAATGGGTTAATCATTCAATGGAATTTTTCTCAAAAATTCTACATAAATATGCTAAAAGTATTAAATGTGTTGATTTTTCTACTTTGTGTGCAAATTCGTTCATACAAAATGTAAAAGAAGCACATGATAAATTAATCACGAAAGCATTTCATCGTAATATTCATTAATATATTATTATAAACACATTTACAAAAATAGCTTTTTGGTTTGAGAAATACCATATCAAAAGCAATGTTAAATCCTGTACATGTACCATAGAAAAATTGTACGCAAATTCATTTTCTTCCTGATAATTCCTTTATTCAATTTGGGGTGTTTGTATTTCAACAAATCAAAGGTATCCCCATGGGCAGTAATTGATCATCTCTACCAGTTGATTTACCGTATTCATTCCAATTGTAGCACATGCTCTAATAGAGCATTCTATCTCAGGGGTCAATATTCAGAATCCAGATATTTCCAATAAGTTTGCAAATTTATACAACCAACTGAAAAAGCAAGAGTCATATATAACAAACATTGCTGTTTTCCAAATCTACAATGTATGTGTGGTACACAGCCTTGAATACTCTCATTCAAGGAAGCTATTATTTCCAGAGTCCTGTAATAATGCTGTCTGACTCAGAGTTTCTTCGCACTAGCACGGTGTGCTACTATTGGTGTGAATACGGTATATCTTTCTTGGCTTGATTATGAATTAATGCAGAAATTAATGAAAGAAAGGTTTCATTTAGCAAAACTAATATCATTTAATGTCAGATATAGTGATGATATTGCTTGCATACACATAAAAATTTGTATTAAAATAGGTAAAGAAACTTACTGTCCTGATATTCCTTTGGAGAATAATACTACTGAAGATAATAAAGACATGTTTTGCGAATTAGGTGGTCATGTTTCTGATAACAGATTTGTTTTTACAATTTTACACAAGATTGACAATTTTAATTTTGATGAAGTCAGTTATCCATTCTCTGAAAGTAATACATATGAACAAATTGAGTGTAAGCCTTTTTGTCTCAAGTTCTATTGTTTTGGTTGCATTTGAATTAAGTTTGCCAATTTTGCTTTCAGAGTAATATTTATAGTAAACTTAAGTTAAGACAATGTAAAGGAGTGTGCCTGATGAGTATTTTAATGAATTCGGTTCCAAATATCCCGATATTGCTGTGAAGATCAGATTCTTTAATTTCAAGGATTTAAGCCTGGCTTGTTTCAATCAAAATTTTAATATTCATTAATCGCCTCTTAAATACCTAGTTTAAATCAGTATTACCAGATTTAAGCTTGGCTTGTTTCAATCAAAATTTCAATATTCATAAATTGTCTCTTAAATATCTAGTTTGAATCAATATTACAAATTTTCCAAACTGTGTTATTTGCATGTGTGGTCTCTTCTGTTTGGAGTGGAAACTATGTACATGTATGGGTTGGGAGGATGCCTGGAGCTCCATCCCAGCCCCAGACTGTGTCAGACATGAGGAGTCACTTCTAAATCAAACCTTCTCTGTAATTCTAATTTTATTTCATTCAATCAGATATAGAGCTACATTTAGTGCTCTCTAGCTCAGGTGAGAGTGATCTAGTGCCAGGGTTCTAATTAACTCAACCCATACCAGTCCCTGATTTTTCCATATATTTACCTAGATTTAAGATGACAATTGCATATTTAAATTCTTCATGAAAAGAGCTTTCGTTCAAGTACCAACATGCCTATAGTCTTAAGTCAGTGGTTCTGGCACTGCCTGGCAAGTCATGCTGCAGCATGACTTGCCAGGCAGTGCCAGAACCACTGACCAAGAAGGCCTGTGACCATAGTATGGAATGAGTTGAAAGAATAAACAGATAACACACATGCATGAATATTTACTCCAAGCGGTCACAATTAAAACACTCTTTTACATCATTTGATCAATGTTTAGACACATTCCTGGTGGACAGAATAAAAGATTTGTTTGTGTTTCTAGCTTTGACTGTGCTAGTTCTGTAACAGCAGAGCCAAAATGCATAAAAATTCTTCACGCAACCAATTAAAATCTATGCATCTATTTCTGTATGATTTTTTGTGTGTTTTTGGAGGAAATGCATTTCAGGAAATATTTTTGTTGTGATGGTTCTCCTATTACATGTCAGCAGAGCATAAGACCCATAGACCTCTTGTTTGCCAAATCAAGTTACATCACCCCTGCACAAATTTAAACGTATTCTCATGCTTCGTGAATCACTGGGAATTGGCTGGAAGTAAGTTATTCTCCAAGCTTGTCTAAAGTGTACCATTAATGGTCTTGATCAATTAGCACAATTATACGTATGGTGAATATTCACTGTTTACGCAACGTTTATTTCATTGGGAGAGATTTGTATGGACAGAACATCTGATAAGCTACTAACCTGACTTCAGGATGTGTCGGGGTTGCATTTGCAATTTTCTCCATATAGTACACACCAATGTTTGTGTAATAGTTGTAATTTTGAGAGCTACAGGCAGTCAACCCTGTGGAAGTGGCAGAAATTGTCGTCTTGGGGGAGGAAGTTAATCTATTGCTGGAGCATCATGGGAAGAACATTGGGGAATTGAAATGACCTGACTTGATCCGAGCACAACCCATTGAAACAATTTCTCTGCTCTTTTGACTTTTTGAATAGGCATCACAAAGGAATTTAAGTCCCACTATGAATTTTATGTGACTGGATTTTGCATGGAAACCTATGGGATACGGAGGTCTGCTGTATCTTTAATCAATAAAAAAGTGAATGGTTCATTCCTCCCGTAAGTTGGTGTCATGCCAAACCTTTTAGCCGGCAGCTGGTCAGGGGCCCAAGGAAACAGCATCCAATACACATCATCTCCTGAAGTAAAAACTAATTACAAGTTGAAAAAATGTCAATACCAGCAATGTATACCCATCAGCCATGCAACGGCAAAGCTGAAAATAACCCAAGCTGCGGTTGGGGAGTTTCTCCTTGCAGGAACATACAGCTTTTTTTTTCCCCCATCATTACGGTGATTACCTGTGCTTTGCTAGTTTATACTGTCACTGGTTAGCATCTTTGGCAAGCACAAGTTGTTTTTGATCAGCTGTGTGGGGACGGTTGTTTCCAAGCCGGCTAATCTGTGACTGGAGGTGCACTAAATGAGTGGGTGGGCGGAGCTTAGGATGATGTCATCGCATTAGAGGCTGAACAAAACAAGTGTCACATGTAGGTAGGAGTGGCAAGAGGTACAGCAATACCTGTAGAGCAGTACAAACCCAGCAGGTAGTGTAGTCAACGCGGCACATGTGTCAGCAGCATGCATCTGCAGAGTGCGCTGGGTGCCTTTAACTACCTCAAGTGGAGACTGCTCTCTCGATACTGCCACAGAGCACCTCTGTAGGCAGCGTCAGCCTGACACAGCGTGGTGAACATTTGCCGATATGTGTTGATGATTGGGTGGACCATAAGTCTGTATTGATCAGGATATCGCTTATAGTTACCAGTGCTGAGGTGGAAGTCTGTCGGACACAAGCGCAGCAGCTGAAAGTAACGTACAAACAGCAAGGATACACCAAATACTCACAGGAATTATTGCATGGAGGAGTACCTGGGTGGCACAGGCACCAAGATACTGTCCCCGCAGTGACACCGCCAGTCAGGCAATTGACATTAACAGACAAGTACACAACAGAATATAGCACAGCTGATGACAATGCTCATGAAGATTAATGACCGACAGATGCTCATATTACGTGGAGTCAGGGATGAGTGAGGAGAGAGTGTATACCTGGCGGCTTACCTGAGCCAGACCGCGTGGGGCAGCATACAGTAGCAAGCTGAGGCCGGCAGTCAGTCATTTTGTCTTTGATGTGTGTGGAGTACGTTGTGCTGTGGAAGCGCCGGCCGCGTCCATGCCCGTGTATATGGAGAAGCCACTGACAGCACTGGATGCTGTGCTTGATATCACACGACAGGTAATCCTTCATATACTTTAATCAGCGACTATTTTTCAAAGGCCCTCATCTTCACAAAGTATTGAGCAAAGTCCCAAACCTTGTTCTTCAAAAGTTACTCTTCTTGCGAAGAGAAGTGAGTTTCTCATGGAGGAGCACAAAACAAACTATAAATTCTGGGCCACAGATGTAACTTTACTTGTCATCTACAGAGATAAAGTCTATGGGAATTGAGATGGTCCCCCAGGATAGGCTGCTATTTACGACCAGCACCAGGTGACCTATCACATGACCCCTGTATTCGCATTGTCTCCAATGCAACACTCTCACTTCTTTTCTAATTTTGCCTATAAGGAGAGACCACCTTCCAAACAGAAATGAATTTCAGTTGCAGAGTGAGTAGCCTGTAAGATAGTGGATGCATGTCCTATAGTAACATGTTTGATGGAAGACCAGCTATTGACATACTCAGAAATATGCCCTCCCACCCCACCCCAAACAATTTAAGAAATGTAGTGCCCCTTTAGATCTTTGCAATATGGTCCCCTTTTATATTCTTGAAACTATGGTCCCCTTTTATATTCTAGAAATTTTTGTCCCTCCTATATTCTGGAAACTTTAATCCCCTTTTATATTCTAGAAACTGGGGTCCAGTTTTGTATTCTGGAAACTGTGGTCCCCTTTTATATTCTAGAAACTGTGGTTCCCTTTTATATTCTAGAAACTGTGGTTCCCTTTTATATTCTAGAAACTATGGTCCCCTTTTATACATCAGAAGCATTATAACTTCTGTATATCCCAAAATGTGTCCTCCCCCCATAGATCCCAGAAATATGGTCCTGCTTTGTATTAAGTATGCTCCCTCCTCCTCCCCCTCCTTCACCCCCTAATCCCAGAAATATGGAGGCCCTGAGGACCCCAGGAAGTGGGTCACCCCTTTTCTATTCCATACAGTGTAGGCATTGTTCTGTTCTAGACCCCAAATTACTGGCAGCCCTTTGTATATCCCAGATGTAGTGTTATGCTAATTTCTGTGATAGAATTGGATATTATTGTAATAATTGAATGTGAGCAGTCACCCAACTCAGAACATTTTTATTTGACAAACATACCACATAAATCAGGCAAGTACAAAAAAGAATTGATAAACTACTGGTAATCAATATATATAGCAATATACAAATTGATTGAAAATGTATAGTCGGGATAACCCCCCATTAAGGACAAACATCCGCTATCACGAAGGCTACCTAGGAAGACATATCAATGCGACACAGCTGTCGAGAAATAACGAAAAATACACATTTACATGAGACTGTTTAAATGTTATCTGTAACATACATAAAAATTTATAATAGTACAAACGTCTGGATATTTCATGGATCATATGATGTTTTGCCCACTTGGAAAAACCTTGTAATGAATGGGTATACAGTGTGTCTTTGATGATGGTGCTGTATTTTAAAGAGAGATGGGATGAAAAACCTTACACTATGAGAACTTCTGTTTCTATTTGGAATAGGAAGTTGAAGCAGATGTTTGTTCCTAGTTTGGTAAGTGTGGGTCACACATGGTAAGACATTAACATTATGGAAATATATAGGTAATTGAATATATTTATAAAAGAATTTCAGAGCCTTCAGTTTAATATTTAATAATAACCATCTGAGGTGGTTGGAACCAAGAAAAAATAATATTGATTAATGCAAATGAAATGCAACTCTGCATGAGTGTTCATTGGTTGACTTCTGTCCACGGTCGCTTCACTCAGCTGAGACTGAGTCACTGATGGGGCAGAGTTGGTCAACTGCTCACCTTCAATATATTAAGCATGGTTTGAGTCCTTAAACCAGTATGGCCATCCCTTCAGATGTGACAAGTACATGTCCATCTAAAAAACTCATTTATGATGGATGGTACTACATATGTATTCTTGGGATTAATGTGGATTGGTCAGTATTTGACATACATGTATGTGTATAAAGAGTGGGATTCACAACAACACATCAGCATTTTCTAAGTGAAGTAAAGTATATGTGTTAGTCTTCGTATGGCTTTGTGTTCATACAGGCATTTAAACGGGATCTAAATTAGATTCACAGGTCTGTTATAATGGCAGAAATTGCAGCCAAGGTCAGTGGTTTGCTATTGATTCAGTTCCAAGGTATCAATTCCTCAAGAGATTTCCTACAGGGGAAAGTGTGTACCTTGCGACATTGGGACCATGTTGCACTTGCTAACATTGTTCCCTGGCCCTGCCCTACACATTGACTGTGAATCTAATGGGATTTGCTGCAATTTCTGTGAATTATGGCTATACCATTAGTTCTGAGCTGACTTGTGTTTACACAGTTCCCATATATATCAGCAATATTGGTGGGGAGCTTTCTTGCAAATTATGGTGCTATGTTGTTATTAGGACTGCTGCATGTTGCGTATGCATGGTGAGGGGGACTGTTCTCCTAGGAGTAGACGAGTGGGAACAGCAGAACAAGATTATATTTTGAGAAGGCGGGGAGGTACGCCAAGAAGGACAGTCCAGTTGGCAAATAATGAATAGACATGCCAACCCACATGTATGCTCTGAGGGCTAGTATATTTCCCTCCAATCAGAAATTGAGAGATCTGTGTGTATTGGACCAGTGGACAGTTGTTGGTGTTGGTAAGAAACAGCTTCCAGGTCACTGACCACTTGAGGAAGTGTGTGCCAGACCACAAGAAAATGAAGAAAAATGCATTGCTTGTCTAGGGAAGAGGAGTTCTGAGGGCCCACAAAAACTCAATCAGTAGAAAAGGTTGCCCTAAAAAAAAAAAAAAAAAATTCTACAGCACTCACCCTGATTCTATTTTGTGACCTCACCTCCGCAAGGATGTGATTATGCTAGTTATGTGAATAAGAGATTGTCAGGCCAAGTAACGATTCAGAATTGAGCCAGCCTGAAACAACAAAAACATAAGGATGCTATAGGTAGGTAGGTACACATAGGTACGTAGGTAGGTAGTTCATGACATGACAACATGAAACGGATTGAAAAAAGATAACACCTATCCACCCCCAAAAAGTACAGTAGCCATTGAACTTTTGTAACCATATTCCAATGGTCTTTAAATTTTCATGTTTTTCTAAATTTTTGCCATTTTCATGAAACGTGCACATGGTTGGAAAACCTGTTTCATATGAACAAAGTTAATTGACTACATAGCAATTGATTTCTACTGGTAAGCATAAAAACAGCATTTCTTACAATGAATAATGTCAATCATTCAACAGATGGTTTCAAGCAAACAATCTTTCAGACCAGAGTGCTATGTTTATCTTAATTAACACCCCAGATGCTTAGAAATTAACCATCTGAGGATTGAGTCAACAGCTTTGCTCATTAACCCTCTGAAAACTGGGTCAATAGTTATCTTCATTAACCCTATGGAGACTGAGTCAATAGTTTTCAGTAACCCTGTGAAGACTGAGTCAGTAGCCTTCCTCATTAACCCACTGGACACTGAGTCAGTAGCCTTCCTCATTAACCCACTGGAGACTGAGTCAGTAGCCTTCCTCATTAACCCACTGGACACTGAGTCAGTAACCTTCCTCATTAATCCACTGGAGACTGAGTCAGTAGCCTTCCTCATTAACCCACTGGAGACTGAGTCAGTAGCCTTCCTCATTAATCCACTGGACACTGAGTCAGTAGCCTTCCTCATTAACCCACTGGACACTGAGTCAGTAGCCTTCCTCATTAATCCACTGGACACTGAGTCAGTAGCCTTCCTCATTAATCCACTGGACACTGAGTCAGTAGCCTTCCTCATTAACACATCTGAAGACTGAGTCAGTAGCCTTCCTCATTAACACCTCTGAAGACTGAGTCAGTAGCCTTCCTCATTAACCCACTGGAGACTTAGTCAGTAGCCTTCCTTGTTAACCCTCTGAAGACTGAGTCAGTAGCTTTCTTCATTAACCCACTGTACACTGAGTCAACAGCTTTCCTCTTTACACTGGACACAATATGCCCAGGGCACACCGAGGAAAGCTGTTGACTGATGGCTCATTATCATGTGTGACATCAGATGCTTGATAGCAAATGAACAATCTTGAGCATTGTTTCAACTTTATCTAAGGCAGAGAAAGGTGTTGCTGATAAGGAAAGATTTGGTGAGTGAGTCAATGGCCAAGATTGAATTTACATAAACGAATGAAAGTATTGTGGTTCATGTTGATATGTCTGCATGGGATGCTAAGTGAGGGACTGGAGATGACGGATGCAGCTGTTTGCCAGACCTCTCTGTACTAAAATAGAAGGAAACAGGAAGACTGTGTGCAGGCCGGCACATAGATTGCCTGTTTTCATGTGAAGACGTGACAATGTCATCAGGGTCACATTATATTAGCTTCAACGTGTTTAGTGGAGAAGTCTCACGGCCTATTAGCAATCATTGGCCAGGGCGAGTCAGAGGTTGCGATTGACCTCATCAGCGAGCATGTAGTGCTGGCCTGTGGTGTTCAACTCATGACTGGGCAAATGAAATTGACATTCTTCACATGAAAATTGTCCAAACTTCAGAACCCCATAAATCGGTTAACACATTAAGAGAACCTGTCGAATATGTTATAACAGATACACCTGTATATAGGGATATATCTTGTCAAGGAATCCTGGATTTTCAACTTGAGGAACAAGTTAAATCTTGTGGCCTCCATGTGTGGCCCTCTGACCTCTAGGAGTCACTTTCTTGCCGGTATGTTATTATCTGGTAATGGTTTCCTGATTGATCGACTAGGAAACTGAGTATTAAACAGTAGACTGAGCATGCTCAGGTGACTTGAGGAATGAGCAGGCCAGCTCAGCAATAATTGTCAGTTTTGGTCTAATTAAGCAGGCAAGCCAAGAGAGCATGATAGAGGGAGGCTCCAATCTGATAGATTCTTCATAGTTGCAGTCGTGAAAGTCGGTTGAAAGCTCAGAATTTTAGACCATATGTATTGAATCTATGTACTGCCCGTTGGATGTGTTTTCGTTAAGAGTGGATGTAAATTGATGCTCATATGGATTTTGCATCAATTATCTGTCACTTTTAGTTAACATGAAATCACCGAAATCAGTGATCCTTGTGCAGAGCAAGGCCAGAGACTGAATAATTGATGGAGGTATGTAGTCGCTTGCCTCCCAGCTCACCTGTACACACAGGTCAATAAAATGCTGGGTTTTGGCCATTAGATCCGCTCCTTCATGCCGATCAACTTCTGATTGGGCTAACTTATAAAACTTTGCATTCAGGCACATGTTTAACTGTTGCAGTTATTACCAGGGAACTACTGTCATAACACTTGAATTGTTTGGCATTGTTTTCTAAATTATGTGTCAAGGTGTCTTAATGTATCTATGGACAGAACAAATTTCACAGGTGATAATGGTGGAATCTGGTGAAATTTACAAAGAGAACTGGAAGGGGATTAGGACTCCTGGACTGCCATGTCACTGTATGGACTGGTCCTGCAACACAGACAGATCCCGGGCTACTGGGACATTGTATGGACTGGTCCTGCAACACAGATAGATCCCTGGCTACTGGGACATTATATGAATTGGCCTAGAACACAGACAGATCCCTGGCTACTGGGACATTGTATGAATTGGCCTAGAATACAGACAGATCCCTGGCTACTGGGACATTGTATGAATTGGCCTAGAACACGGACAGATCCCTGGCTACTGGGACATTGTATGAATTGGCCTAGAACACAGATAGATCCCTGGCTACTGGGACATTGTATGAATTGGCTTAGAACACAGACAGATCCCTGGCTACTGGGACATTGTATGAATTGGCCTAGAATACAGACAGATCCCTGGCTACTGGGACATTGTATGAATTGGCCTAGAACACAGACAGATCCCTGGCTACTGGGACATTGTATGAATTGGCTTGGACACAGACAGATCCGTGGCTACTGGGACATTGTATGAATTGGCCTAGAACACAGACAGACCTCTGGCTATTGGGATAGTGTATGAATACGCCTGGAACATAAATAGGTCCCTGAGTGCTGGGTCCAGGGAAGGTCATGCAATGATACTTCATTTCACGGATGGATCATAGATTTTTGGGTCGATCTGTGCAATGTATATGGATAGGTTCTAGATTTTTTTTTCCCATCATCAGTGTATGTGGCAAGATTTGAATCAGTATATAATTATTGACAGGCAAACACATTTATATACGCTGATAAGTGAAATATAAGCAGTATTTGTAGTGACAAAATGTCCTTGCTTATGTAGATGTTTGCTCCCCCTGGAGCCACTCCATGTACAGACCCAGACAAAGAGGTAATCACTTAGTCCATTAATATGAGAATTATCACAGGTCCTGTGACTGTGGCCTGGGTTGCCTTGGCAGTAGAGCAGACATACGACAAACACACTGGAGGGAATCTATATTTCCCATAGACGGCCAGCAGACATCAAAAGGCCAGCGTAATGGTCATCCTCTGTACTACAGTATGCCAGCACTGATCGCGCCATGCACACTAAATATGCCCCAGTTATGGATTTCTTCAGTTCCTTTGGTTATGGATTTGTTTGAGGTATCAGATCTATATAAGGAAAATGGGAAATTTAATGTCGGAACAGCTCAAACTGACAGGTAGTGGAGGCTGAATGGGATGGAGAAAGATTAGATCAACCTCTTTAGTCCAGCATGGATAATAATAGTCAGTTTGGGAGCAGACGTCTTCAAGCAAGTTGAGTTCATTTGTGCAGTGCTCTTTCAAGACTTTATGGAGATATTTCTTTAAAAAAAAATAAGGAAAAAATTATACCATTCCACTAATATGCTACAGCAATATGCTAAATAGTGATGAGCAGAAGTGACAGCACTGTGGAATATTGTTAGGGAGGCCAGACTACACCTTTTTTAAAATCTGATGTTATGGAAGTACATGGCAGACCTGCTGAGCATGGAAGGCTACTACTTGTCATTGCCGTGCTGTCCCAGCTAGACTAGTGGGCTCAATCTGTATACAGTCATTGTAATTGCCCATATCTCAGTGTTGGCCACAATACCTGTGGCATGTGAGTTGAATTGCTTGGTTAGCACGATATATAGGCTGTCATGACACATAGCTGTGGTGATGCTCAATCTCCTCTCCTGTAGCCACATAGCTACATTGCCATGTTCCTATAGCTTGCCAAGCAGACTCCAGGGCTGCATTTCTGAGCTGTTTTTGTTCCGTCTTTACTCTCGTATATTCTGTTCTTCCTGTATGTGAGACATACATGTACTCAGTTTGATTTCACACATGAAATCATTCAAATTGTTCCTCAGTCTGTCTCTCTCCTGACGCTTTCATCTTGTCCTTGTAATACGCCAACTACATGGCTGTGTGGGTCCTCAATGTTTTGTCATGCTACAGCCTTGCTCCAATGCCATCTGGTCTTGTCATGTGCCAACAGCACCGTTCTGTGCATTGTAATGCTCTATCTCTGCTCTTATGCTTTCTGGTCTTGTCATCTCCCAGCCAACTACATGGCTCTGTGGACCATTAGACAGTGCTTTGTCATGCTCTATCTTGGTTCAGATGCCTTCTGGTTTCAAAAGATGCCTAGTACATGAGTCTGTGACCATCAGAACTCTGTCATGCTATCATGCCTACGCTGCCATGCTGTCATGCTCACTTCACCATGCTACCATACCTATACTCTGCCATGCTATCATGCCTACTCTGACATGCTACCATACCTACTCTGTCTTGCCTCCACGTCTACTCTGCCATGCTACCAGGCCTACTCTGCCATGCTACCAGGCCTACTCTGCCCTGCTACCATGCCTATTCTGTCATGCCACCACGTCTACTCTGCCATGCTACCATGCCTACTCTGCCATGCTACCATGCCTACTCTGCCATGCTATTATGTCTACTCTGCCATGCTACCATGCCTACTCTGCCATGCTACCATGCCTACTCTGCCATGCTACCATGCCTACTCTGCCATTCTACCATGCCTACTCTGCCATCTACCATGCCTACTCTGCCATGCTACCATGCCTACTCTGCCATGCTATTATGTCTACTCTGTCATGCTACCATGCCTACTCTGCCATTCTACCATGCCTACTCTGCCATACTACCATGCCTACTCTGCCATGCTACCATGCTTACTCTGCCATGCTATTATGTCTACTCTGCCATGCTACCATGTCTACTCTGCCATGCTACCCTGCCTCCTGTCCCTGCATTTTGTGACCGTGACTGTTGTGCTGTCTTTTAAATAAGCCAAGTCAGCATTTCAATGCAGCATGCTCAGTGAGGTTTTCATGGGTTATTAGATACAATTGTCTCCTATCTCACATAGAAATGTACAGTGGTCAAACAAGGCCTCTGTACTACCCCTGTGCTGGTACATTGTATGTCTGATCCATGAATCCCAAGGCCTCTGTACTGCGCCTGTGCTACTACCTCTGGTCCATGAATCTCAAGGCCTCTGTACTGCCCCTGTGCTGCTACCTCTGGTCCATGAATCTCAAGGCCTCTGTACTGCCCCTGTGCTGGTATCTCTGGTCCGTGACTCCCAAGGCCTCTGTATTGCCCCTGTGCTGGTAACTCTGGTCCATGAATCCCAAGGCCTCTGGACTGCCCGTGAGCTGGTACGTCTGGTGTGCACAGCATGTTTGGCCACCAGTAGACTTGTGTTGACTGATTGCATTCACATCATTGCAACTATGTATGCACTGAGGGAAGACACATAACTATAAGTTGTAAAATGTTTATAACAGCTAGCATATGAGCACTTAACAAATGATTTGTGGAAAAAAGTAAAAGCCATTGTAGGGATTGCCCCATTAGTTCACTTGTTTATAGTTGTCACCACGTTCATTATAGTTTCTTTGAAAATCTTCTAGGTGCATGTGAAACTGCTTTGGAACACGACTACAAGACACCACAAGGTAACTGAGTACTGCTTTGAAGGCAGGCTCATTTTTCCAGCAAAATGTATCTACAAAAAATTTCATTGAGCTTCAAATAACTCAAACTGCATCACATTGCCCAATATTAAAGGTCACAATTTTCTCCCGTGAGTCATTTTGCCGACACATTTTCACCCAGAGGCTTCAAATAACCAAGGTAATGTTTTCATCAAAAAGTGCCCTAATGAGGGATAAGTTTGGGGTGATGAAAGCTATGTACCCCAATGAGGGTTAGGCTTGGGGTTGCAAGAGCTGTATACCTCCCCTAAAAACAAACAAGCTCTGGAAGAAGTGCCCCAGTATTGAAAATATCTTCCATGCCTTTGAAGACCATGTTTTATTTTTTTTATACACACATGTATAACAGAAATGTCAGGAATGTAAAGACTATGTCAAGACAAAACAGACTTTCGTACAGGGAAAAAGTTTCAGCAGAATTATCCATTAATTGAAGGTAAATAAAAAAAACTTCAGCAGGCTTTGGTATTAGATCAGGCCCCATCTTCCCCTTCCCAGCTTTTTATCTACTGTTCCTCAGCTGTGTGCCTGGTGGAGCAACTCAAGTACAAAACGTTGACTTATCTTTTCTGTAATTGCATCAAATAGGATTTAATATTGCCAATTCCAAGAAGCTGTGCTTTCTTCTTCTTTGTTTGAAATATCAAAGAAAAAACATTGCTCAAAAGTTTTTTAATTACAACAAGTCAATTTCATGTCTGAGAAAGGTGCTTTAACGCGATCAATACAGCTATAGTGGAGAACTTTAACTATGTATCAATTTCTGAGGAAACTTCATACTACCTAATGCTAGCCATGTTGTCAGTGTTGAAGCCTGCTGTGTGGGGATACACGGTGCATGGCATCAGGTTACAGAGCAAGGTGGACAAGTATAATGCAAAACGTGACATGCATTGTAGACAAGTACATATCTGGAGCACTATGTTGATTGTTACCTTAATCTCATTATCTTCACCTTGTCTGTACAAATGTATCCAGTGTCTAGACATGTGCTGCTCCCTGATTGTTTAATCAAATGTGTTTAAACCATATACACGCAAGGAGTAACCTATATATGGACATGAGCTGGTCGCAACATTCAGTCGGAGTCATGCAGAAAGGCTGTGTTACCGTCTTTGCTTACACTTGCTATGATTATCAATTAACACATATGTAGCTTTCAGTACATGTTTTCCTATTGGTCAGTCAGCCACATGAGGCTGTACAGCTTGCTGGGACACACACAAAAATGTAGATAAAAGTACCCAGCATGCAATGGAAATGAAAAACAGCTGGAGACATTTGTTGGGTTTTTTATTTTTTTTAAATTTTTTTATCAGAAAAATGTGTGCGAAAACTGTTTGGACCTTGTGGTAATTTGAATTACCAAGACTAACAAGGCCCTTTGGCTGAAAAACTGTGACCTGGCCTGACCTTGACCCTTGATGTAAAAAGATGAATGTCTAAAATGTCACTTCCAAAGGTTCACCTTCAAATATTCAGTGTGAGAGAAGATTGTTTTCTGCAACCATAAGTGTGTTATTTTTGTGTGTGTGTGTCTATTCATATTTTCAGCAGTCATATGCTTATAACATGAAGTACAGCAGAAAAGAAAGCATGAACGTTATCCTGTCTGTGTACATGTATTGCAAGGATTACCTATGACGGACACCACTGTCTCAGAGTCAGGAAAACTGCATTGTTCATTGTCAGTGTTTACATAAACAACAGGAGACCAATTGCATTTTCAGACTTGATTAGTATTTTGTCTTTAACAGTTTCGTTTAATTGCAATGCATTCATATTGCACCCCAAAATTCATCCACAACCACTTCATTTTGATTAGCAGTTAACTATGACAGTCTGTTTACCTGGTTTATTTCATTTCTCGTGTAGGTGTTCTGAAATGCGCCACTATATTGTTGAACACAAAAGTGGTCACTGCATGTAAAGACACTGAAATCTTAAGCACCTTGGCCCTGTCAATCAGGATGGACTTGAACCCTTTACCATTCAGTTGTTACGGCAGTGCCATATCCATTGAGCCACGGCGGCCCTTAATATTACAGTGCTGACAGAAATTTCTTCTTTGACATAAACGGAAACATGTGGAATGAAGTTTGCTGTGGACACACATTGACATTTTGTCCACAGTTATTTGATCAGATCAACCAAGAAGTCTCCGTTCCACTCTGTCACAGGCCCATGAAGGTTAAAAACTCCCAATTTTGCTTAGTGGTGTATTGGCCATGGCTACAACAGACAGTCAGTAAATGTCAGTCTTGATGGCCATGTTGCCGATCTACAGGACCTGGAGATGCTCCCAGCACCCACAGTTGAAGACAAATATATTTCATCTGTACATACCTCAGAGCCATTGACTAGCCAGGATTGGTTGTCAGTGTATTGAATGCTCCCTGACTAGGTACACAGATAGGTCAAGAATAGCCGTTTGTCTTCCTGACCTGTTTTATTTCATCAGCTTTCTGTGTATATTGCTGGGGTAAAAGTCAATGTATTGTCATTTCTGTTAGTTGTTATTCTTTTGACAGGGCTGCAGCATCACATAGTTTTCAAAGGAGGCCTGCAAGGCAACGTGTACTGCCATAGTAAGGAACCCTCCACTCATTGTGTTCTGACTTCCCTGTACATATCTTTGCCTTAATATAGACACATCTTCACTTTTCTGATACAGAGAACTGTCAGTTAAGTACGACTTGCCTGCTTGAACAGTTTCCTGAAATTGAGAAAGACTGAGTCAATATCTGAGGAAAACTGTTGACCTGGGACATGCTATCCTGATAAGAAACATTGGAATTTTCATTAAAATGCTTTGATAAGGTTAAACATGTGAGCACGTACATTGTAGGGGACGACATTCACATATGGCTACTGTCAGGTAGTTTGTGCTGGTAAGTGGTGAAAGCCAATTGGTTTTGCCACACTGGGCGTGGCATGCTCCAACTGCTGTCAACCTGTGGTACCAGACAATGGTAAAACCACAGACCAAGACCATTTCATCCTGGTATGGATTTATACCAGACAATGGTAAAACCACAGACCAAGACCATGTCATTGTGATATGGACTTATACCAGACAATGGTAAAACCACAGACCAAGACCATGTCATCCTGGTATGGATTTATACCAGACAATGGTAAAACCACAGACCAAGACCATGTCATCCTGGTATGGATTTATACCAGACAATGGTAAAACCACAGACCAAGACCATGTCATTGTGATATGGACTTATACCAGACAATGGTAAAACCACAGGCCATGACCATGCCACTGTGGCATGGACTTGTATCGGATAATGGTAAAACCATATACCATAACTGTGTCATTGTGGTATGGACTTGTATCAGACAATGGTAAAACCATATACCATAACTGTGTCTTTGTGATATGGACTTGCATCATACAATCATAAAACAAGAGACTCGTGTCCTAGTATAGAGTGGGTCATCAGAGGGGCTTCCTTCACTTAATCATGGAAGAACTGCTCATTTGTGATTGAGCAATGGAGCCAATACTAGGTGTAAAGATGATGGTACATTGTAGTAAACACATATTCAGAGATGTACCATGGTATAGGAGTCTTAGGTTTTGATGTCAGGCCCCAGTTAAGTGGGTGTACATGTACGTTTCAGATTATATGATCTCTATACCTTTTAAATGTCCTGAAGTGTCATGATCTCAGTTGACCGTTAAACATCTGTGTTATAGATACATCATTCGTCTGAAGTAAGAGGCCAAAAGTGCGTTATCAAATCTCAAGTTTCTCATTTGGTCTTGTTGCAGACCAGTTAAGTGCTATATGATAAATATGGTCAAGAGATCACGCCGGTAACAACACAAGAATAGGACAAGACGAGAAGTAAATGTCAGAGGTGTAATGCAACACAGTGGTCGGTGCATGTTAGTGAGTACAGTCATACACCGACCTTTGACAGTGAGCACACTCTGGCTGAGATACCAGGAAATGAAATCTAGTAGATCTGACTTTGAGTGCCTTGGCTATAGATTGAGACTGGTTTTGCTTCCTCGGTGAAACACTTTTCTCAGCAGTCCGGCTCACAATATGAGAAATATAACCCATAGGGCTGGGATGTAAGCAACAAGTATTGGTCCAAGGGGCCAGTTACTGTGTCAATCCAAGGGAGACTCATGTGTCTTCTGTATGATATATGGAGGCAGGAAAATTGTTTTGAGCAGACAGCACATTGCAGGGGATGTGTCAAGGTACAGAAAATTGGATCAACTCAATATGTCTGGTAATATGTTGGGCAGTGTTGTTTTTCAAAGGACCAGAGCCCTGATTTACAAACACTTTTGAAATTATGACCCTTCAAGACAATGGAATATGCCAAAAGGCAAGAGACAGAGGGCAGCAGTGTTGAAAAAAATAGGTCACCTGACCTATGCTGACCAATATTATGGTCAGAGTAGATCATGTGATACCTTTTGACCAGTGCTGTCACCTGCTAGTTTCTATCGTTGGGCATATGCCATTGCTGAGCATTAAATGGTAGTAAGGCCAAAGTCACTGTTCCTTCAGCAATATCAGAGTTACCGAAAAACTAGCAAAACATTTATCATTCTACTTGAAGTTGTACTGAAATAGGTGAAAATTAACAGGTGGTATAATGAGGATATGATTCCTGGGCCATGTGAAATACGGGGATAAAATGGCAATGTCACGTTCTTGTTTCCAGCTTTTTTCAAGCACCATGGATGGGAGGTTGATGGACATTTTAGTTTGCCAACTATAGCCACCCTATTTCTCTGCCTGTTCAGCAAAGGCGCTGCAATTTGTTAAAGTTCTAGCTGTCCCTCTGGATGTCTCATAAAACATTATTACCTGGATTTAATCAATATGCAGCGAGGCCTTAGATGGGCTTGCTATTCTGGGTGAGCATTTTTCAGCTCTCCATACATGCAGCAAAAACAACATTATGGAGTGTTTTTGTAGCCAATACCGTAATGAAATTGAAACCGGTTAAAGCAATACAAGTTACCCAGGGAATGATAATTTCCCTCTGCAGTCTCACAGTGCCCCCGAAATAAGCAAAATCTTTCCCAAATGGATGTTTTTGGTAATATCCCGGGAGACTCTTAAAGTGCCTTTTCCTATTGCACTGTGAGAGAGACAATCATAGATGGAGTGGCTTGTTGCATGCAAGGGACACCAGGCTGCCAGTAAGTGGCCACAATGCATTGTGTACCAGAACAATCCGGTTGTTTGGTTCACATGTCAAACTGTGTATAAGAGAACTGCGTGGTGGAAAGTATCAAATAACCAGAAAGATAGATGTGGTGTACATGATATGCTTCAGGAACAGCAGACAGATGACAGTGTACAAGTGGAGCCTGCCATATCGTGGCTGATGTGGGACCGGTGGGACAGAGGGCATGCACTATAAGAGCCAGTACCTTATATGAGTTTGGTTGAACCTGTCAGTTGTACAATTAAGGAGGGACCGAGTTACAGTTTCAAGGCAGGGAGATGGGGAGGGGGCAGTGCTCATCTTTTGACATTTCACCCTTTACCTGCCAGGTACTTACAAACGTGCCTGCTAAGGTCAACTTGGCTCTCGTCTCTGTTGGCCCTCACTCAGCCCGAGTCTTGCATACACCACGGCCTTAGTATTACACCCTTACATCTGTAATGGTGGTTGATACAGGGCATAAAAAGACTGAAGCCATGATATATCCATACATGTAATAAAGATTGAAGCAGGGCGTATAAGACGGAGGCCATGATATATTCATACATGAGTGCTGCTATATGTTTCATCTGTCCAAAACAAATTTTGATTGGGCCATATTTTCTAATCTATAAATGCTAGCCCTTTGAAATTTATTGAGTTGGTAGATCATAGACAGGAGGTGTGCCTAGGCACTGTTTTGTGTACCTAATTGCTCACATTAATTAGTTCATTGGGAAACCTCCAGATCAGAAATTATTTTGTCCGGGCCATATCTTTGGAACCATAAATGCTAGCTGTAGCCCTTTGAAGTTTTCCGGGTTGGTAGATCTTAGGTAGGAACTGTGCATAGAAATAAATTTATTAGGCTTATTACGTTCTTTTACTGATTAATTAATTAAGAAAGATCGTCAGGCAGCTCAAAATCACATGCATCCAATATAAAAATTTTGCCCTGGCAAATGTTCTAAACTATAAATGCTAGCCAATTGCAATTTATAGAGTTGGTAGTTCATGGGAAGTAGTTATGCATGGGCATTGCTTTGTGTGCCCACTTGCTGACAGTAAGTTATTAGCAAAATTTCATAAGGCAACCTACAGATCGGAAACAATTTTGTCTGGGTCACATCTCAGAAACTATAAATGTTAGTCTTTTCAAATTTTCAGAGTTGGTAGATCTTAGGCAGGAGTTGGGCATAGGATTAAGTTTATGTGGCTGATTATGTTCTTTTATTAATTGTGTAACGAAGATCGTTAAGCACCTCAAAATCATCTGCATAATTTTGTGCGGGCGATATATTCTAAACTCTGAATTCTAGCCCTTTGAAATTTATAGGGATGGTATATCTAAGGTAGTTGGTATGCATAGGCATTGTTTTGTGTGCTGAATTACGTTCATTAATTAATTAATCAACAAAGTTCATGAAGCAACCTCCAGATCTGAAATGATTTTGTCCGGGTCATATCTTGGGAACTGTAAATGCTAGCTCTTTGAAATTGTCATGATTGGTAGATTTCAGGTTGGATGTGTGCATAAGCATGAATTTGTTTGGCAGATTACTTTCTTCTACTAATTAATTAACACAGATCGTTAAGCAGCTCAAAATCATCTGCATAGTTTATTCACACATTTTCTTGAAAAGTATGATAAATGACCCTTCAAAATTTGCAATGTGGGTAATTCTTATATTGAAGAAGTGCATAAGCATAGTCTTACATGGCTAATTATCCTCCATGATTAATTAATTAACAAAGATCAATAATCTTGAAGATCAAAGGGCCTTCCAAATAAAATTCTGTTCTATGCAATATCTACCAAAGGATTTAATGGAACTTCATTAAGCATGGCCACAACATGTTTCAAGGCATATGTAGATCATGTGTATTTACCACTCTGGTTATTGAGGGCGGGGGATATGGCTAGCGTCAGCAGCTATATCCATGGGATTACCATCATGCCAAGTATGGAACTTCTAGATATCCCAGTGCCTGAAGAAAAAGTTGGGGAAAAAATGGCCAGAAAGAAAGAAGGGAAGGAAGTAAGAGAAATTGAAAGAAAAAACAGGGACTGTGTTTGAACACAGACATGGCAGATAGAAAATATTATTCAACAGGAGATTTTACTCCGAAACTTTGTGGATTTTAAGCCAGATACATGTTCTTACATGGTTAGTTCAGGACAATAGCACCTTCCTTGATGGCATGGACCTGAGTTGTCAGCTAATCACTTGCAGCAAGGGCCACAGGCTCAGCAGTAAGGTCACAAAGTCACCTGTAAGGTCACAAGGTCATCTGTATATGCTATAAAAACAGCAACCTACACATATGGCTACATCTCAGTTTTAGCAGGCTTCAAGTTTCAAGGAGTTTTTTCAATTCACTGTGGTGTGATGCCTATAAGTAAGTAATTATTCAGTCATCATGCTGCTGTCCTGGTGTGGCTGGCTCAGTCACAACTTGTAATCCTGCTCTAATACGTCTACACCTGTATGAAAAATGGATCATTTTGTATTCTGATCATTTGGTTAACTTTTCTTTTTTGTTTTCACTGCTGAGTTACAACGCTGCTGTGTCAACAAGATGAGGCAGAATGCCTTATTCATATATTGATTGTCTTTGGCTGACACACTCAACCGTCAGACATACCACCATGACCTGCAAGCCAAACTGCTAATCCCCTCGCCTGCGTTACTGTAGCCCATCAATTACCACCCAAGATTTCAGCAACTGTGGCAGATATATTTCAAAGTACGATGCAGTACAGCCGATTTCCTTGTGAAGCAGCCCAGGTTTCTTGTGATTATTTCGTGCCACATGAGCTGAAAGAAAAACGAGCTGATGCTGTCCAATATGATGGAACAGAGGCTCAGCAGACAATGCAATGTCAGGGATTGGAAACTGATGGAGATTGAGCACAGGTAAAGATGGGCTGCCTGTGGCTGGTGGCTCCATAACCAAGTGTTGAATTGTATCGATGGACAGCTCAGTCTGCACATTGCGGAAATTGTCCAGATTTTTCAACTGACTGGTCATATAATTGTATTGAGTGGCCATAAGTGTGAGTATTATGACAGGGTCAGTTGGTGACCAGGCTGCCTTCACAGCTGTGAATGTATCACTGCACGTGAAGACAGATGATGATTCAAGCACATATCCTCCTGGAGCATTTATGTCAGCCAACTGAGCATGCCCTTGGGCAGTTTATGTTCTTAACCAAGGCTGACTGCCTGCCTGAACCAATGGTTTAAGTCTGTGCTATTAACCCAGGCTGACTGTCAGTCTACCTGGCTGTACCAATGGTGTTAGTTTGTGCTATTAACCCAGGCTGACTGCCAGTCTACCTGGCTGTACCATTGGTGTTAGTTTGTGCTATTAACCCAGGCTGACTGCCAGTCTACCTGGCTGTACCAATGGTTGTAGCCAGTTGCAGAAGGATTAAACATCAATATTACTGAAAACCAGACTTGATGATCCATGTATACCTCGCAGGTCCCTGTGAGGTATGAACTGACTAACATAGCTTTGCAAAAAATATTATTCAAGTTTTGGGAATATTCCTACTCGCCATTTTGCTATAAGTTTTCAACATGTTGCTACACTCAATATTGCTACAAAGTTGGCAATTGGAAAAACAAAAACAAAAAACAAAAACAAAAACTGACATGTTATGCTGTACTACATTTAATTTTGCATCACATTTTCAATGGAAAAAAACATTGACATGTTCCTATGCTTAAAATACTAGATGTTAGAACCCTCCCCCCCCCCCAAAAAAAAAATCATGATATCTATATATTGTAATTACTACACTTAATTTTTCCATACAATTGTAACCAAAAAAATGAACAAAAAAACATGTTACTACTTTTAATTTAACTGCAATGTTGTAACTGACAAAAACTGAAACAGGTACATGTATTGCTACATGTATATGGCATTTTGTCATAAAGCTACTGTAAAAATGTTACAATGTGTTACAATTGACGTACAATGTTTTACTATAAAGTGACTACACTGGCAGTAAGCCACTGTGCTGAGATAAGGCAGTTCATGCCAGGTACACAGTGGATACTGAAGCATTGACTGTCATAGTTGTCAAGGTGATCCCCACGACCCACATCTGTCTGGAGTCATGTCCTTTAATCAGACCTCAGTTTTCAGCTGTTTCTTTTTCTTTGTTGTCAAGATCAAGGCATGTACTTTTTGGTTACGTGGAGATCCTTGCCATCAAGAAAAAGAAGAAACACAGCTAGAAGAATGACCGCGGAGAAAGAGGTTTCAGTGCCCCAGGTCCACTTGGCTTTAATATCACCTCTGATAAGATTTTATCCTGTACTGCAACTTGTCAAGATGTAAGGTGCAGGTAGCCAGCAGGCTCCAGACCACGTGGACTTCAACAGGGTGAAGGTCAAAGGTTTGACCCCAAGGGCACTGATGAAATGCTCCATTTTCTTTCATTCCAAGGGTTGAATAACAATCTTGAATTATTATCAGCCAGGAAGCAATGTGGCTGTGTATGAAGTGTACATTTGTTGGCCTGACATACTTAATACATAAATTGAGGGTTTTCTGATTAAAAGCGGGTCGCTCTTTATTTTCTCTTGTGGAAGCTACAGATGCTATGGCTAAAGGCAAGTGTTTCCAAGGTCACAACAAGGTCATGACTTTTGCTGGTGGCTGTCAGCCATGATGTGTAGACATTGGCTGGCTGGATTCTACTCATTATATTGAATTGGTTGAAGTTTGACCTTTGTGACCCTCATCTGTTCTCTTCCCATCACCCCTCCAGCAGGGCTGAGATCCTATACAAGTTAGCCGGCAGTCCATGTATTTTACCTCCTACCCTCACTTGCTCCTGTCTATTCTTTGGATCCAAATTGATCAAGACTTTTCTTTTTCATTTTTATCTCAAACTTGATAATAGTGATTAAGGTATAGGTTTAAATGCAGACAATGGCTTGCTTGGTGTGAGAGTGTAAAAAGATGGATTGTGGTTTTGTTTGTTCAGAAGAGTTCAGAAGATGTGTCATTGTGATTCCTGTTAGTATAACCAAGCAGGTAGTCTGTCGATAGAGGGTAGTTAACATGAAAAATACCAGCATGGAGCTGATAACTGTGGTCATAAAGCCAGGTGGTCTTTGAGTGGAACAATATCTCAAAGAAGTAATACTGTAATCTGAAATGGGGAAAAAATGTAAGAAAATGTATGTGTTAAATATTGCCAATGAACCTGCCTTACAAGACTATACTGAAGTACCATCTATCTCCAGCATTTGTTTGTGAATGCGATATCTCAAGACTTAATGGCCACCTAAAACTCACCTTTACCCCTTTTGTACCCTGACACCTTTTCTAAACTTCCTTACATTTTGGTGACCATGATCTCATTTTCAAGGTCACAGGAGCCATGTATGTGCCAATATGGACCTGTCAGTCAATGCATTGCGTTAAAGGACTTCCAGTTTGCCTGTGGTTTGTAGGCTAAGCCTGCCATGTGGATATTGTAATAAATCAAGTTTCCTTCATGAATGTGCCCTGATATAGAACTCGAAAATTGATTTTGTAACATTCTAAGCGACTGTGTAGTGGGGATCATTTGGTAAGCAAAACATGGTTAGCTGAGAAAAGTGAAAAAATGGGGGCCAATAATTGTCGCCCAACTGTGGCGAATGGGGAGGTGCATAAGAGTGGGAGGCAGAGATGCAGGCATCATTATGCTAGTCATTCTGCAATCATGGCCTGCAAATGTGAAATGGCCGGAAACTACCATCATTTAGACTACACAGACCCAGCCACAATAACTCAGCTGATATCATACAATCCCCAGGTAAAATGTGTGTAGAGGCCATAGAAGAGTACAGCACAGAGGAGGCAAGTGCCGTTATCGAGTCAAAAACACACACTCTCTCTCTCTCTTCCTCCCTCCCTGCCTCCCTCCCCGTGTCTCTCAATCTCTCTCTCTGAGCATGTGAAAGGAGGAAGAATGAAATGAATACTATTCTCGGGGCAAAATTGGGATTGTCAATTGTATGTTGGCTACTAAAAGAAATACATTGGTTACAGAAGCAAGCCAGATTCTGAGGAATTTTAGTAATAATAGGCAGCGAAGTGAAAAATGTGAGAGTTCCGATTATGTGCTGTATTGATGCCTAAAATTGCATTCAGCTGCAGGATGTATTGGGGAGCATTCTGTATGTAATTTGAAGCAAACGGTCAATATATCAGACCAGCAGGGACAGGGTATTTGTGTCTGTGGCAGAGTAAGGGAAGGGGTCAGGCACAGGGGCACTGGTACTGCTATGTGCACCTGATTTATATCGCAGATGTCTTCGTGTTTGCTGGCCAGGATTACAGTGTGCATACAACAATACTCCCAATTCATTTTTATTACTGAAAACACCAAACAAAACACTAAATATGGATTTTTGCCATTATGAAAACAAAGGATCCGCAATAGACTTTCCCACCATGAGGCATCAGATTAGTCATGCTAGTATATTATTCACATTGACATTTGCAAGACAGTTATTGGGGATAAACTGATAGGGTTCATATGTAATGGTTACAGAGCATTGTGAGGCAGCTTGTGACAAGGTGCAGACATTTTTTCGTGCCTAAATCACTGACATACGGCAAATTAGAGTCTTACGTTTTTGCCTTGGCAACAAGTTATCTGCAGCAACCAGTTGTACAGTGTTCAATCCAGTCATTCCACATGGCTAATCTTAATAACATCATAATTAGCCATGTACATAATGGTTTCATCTTGAATGTTGTACAAGTCTTATCCTGGAGTACTTTTAAGGCCAACAAGGTGGTAGATAACATCTTGGCACTATTCCTGTGTGTTAACAAGTACTAATTAATTGGATAAGGAGAGTCATTTTCCCAGTTCGCACTTCTTGGTTGCTGCAACACATCTGGTGAACAAGTACAATGCAGTTTTCATTCAGAGTCAGGCCATTGTATCCCAGATAGGTTTTAGGTGTTTATCAGTGATACAAGGATCCTGAAGGGAAGTAAATATTGCTTATAAAATACACAGTTCTTGTTCAAGTTTTAAAGGGATGTCACCATCATGATAGTTATGCACCCACCATGTGCCTCATTATTGACAAGGGCTCAGATGTCCTTGTCACCGTAACAATATGTAAATGCTGCCTGTAATTGGTGCTAATTTGTTTCTAAATGAACCGTTCCTGGCCACTTGCTGTATAGATATCTAATAACAGGGCAGAAAGTTGTCGTTAACGTCGTTAATTGTAGACACAACCAGTCACGAAAAGCGGTCTTTGCCATGTGTAAGGAAAAGGAATGTAGACCACAGCAAGAAGGTGACAATTATGGACAAACCTATCTAGTTACAGGCTACAACAGGTGTTCATATAGCACACGCTCAATGAAGTGTGTACGACTAAAATATGAATTTTAATGCGGTAAAGAGCTGTTGCAAGTACATCTACATGTGCACACAGACCTATTAACCATATTTATGTATTTTATGTAATGTCTTCTCTGGACTTTCTTAGTCTGAAATAAAACTTATCTTATCTCTTATCTTGACAAGAAGGAACACACACTTCTTGGCATCACAGAAACCGTGATAGTAACCACCCTCAATAAACACAGGGGTGACACCTCAGTTTCCCAGCAGGGCCATAAAACTTGGCTTCCTCAAAATTGCTACTGTTGCCATCCAAACTGGCCAGTACACATTGGCAGGACCACTGATTGGCTGCCAGAGGCACTGTATCTTGTATATGTGGGTTGCTTGACCTCCATAGGGCTTGGCAACCATTTTGCATTCATAATTAATTAGCTTGAACCTGTCTCATAGGCAGCATTCTATCCATACATGCTAGGTGTATGGCGGGCAATTTTTGGGTCTTGTAGCCAATGGGTTGGTGGGGGGGGGGGGGCGCCAACAACTGTGTAATGAGGTTCTCAATAAATTACAGAGAATCTCTTTCTGTTCATGCAAGAACAAATCTTCTCCATGCTGCCATATGTACCAGGCAGCCTATAGTTCCCACTAGTGCTGCACAGAGCTGTCAGTGCACCATAACTAAGACTGGTATCCCACCTGATCTGTTTTTGCTTGAGGCTATGTCAGTCTGCTGAGCTTATCAGCCCCAAGGGAACATAGACTCTGAACTTCTGGCCAGAACAAGCCTGAGTCAGTACCGTCTGTTAAAACTAGACTACTTGGCCAGACCCATCAAAGTATGGTCTTCTAGTCCTCAATGACTGTTTCCACAACTTTGTGAATTTTGAAACAGTGTGTGGATTTGTGTCATCTCAGTGGAAACTTTCATGTCTTTGTTTTCTTGTAACCACTGAGATGAAGCCTGTTCTTCACAGCCAATACTGAGTCAGTATAGTACTTGTCTTGGTTCACAGGTACATGTACAAAATATAATATTCCAGGAATGGCAGAAAAAAAAAGTCACATCTGCTGTTCTTTACAAAATTCCAAATCTCATTGCATGTTAATTAGTCCTAGGAGCACACTGTTAATTTCCTGCAGTGCATAAAAGTTGTTAAAACCTAGTCTCCTCACTGTGATAGTGACCGGGAGATAAAACACAACTGGTCTTGTTTTATAATCATCCATTATACATCATGGGGCAAATAATTTGAAAATCCCAGGTATGTTTTATTTGTTGTTTGCATATGTTGTTGATAACAGTCTTTGACTCAATAGGTATGAACGGCTTTATACACAGTCCACAATGTGCCTTAACGTGTCCTATGCTAGTTGCCAGGCAGTTATTATTGACTGGCAACTTTACAGGCAGTGGTTGAAATTAGACATGAAAAGCCTATTGGAAGAGAGTGTCAGGGCACCTTGACAGATGAAAATCATTACAGGATCAATTGTCAAGGTTTTCAGTATCAGTAGCTGCATGGATTCTTCTAGGTGGACTTAATTGGCTCTTTCCTTTCTATTCTGGTCAGCAGTAATCAGTCGTGTCACATGATGGCTGCTTCATTTTTCCTGAAACTTACACCGTAACCAAATTGATCCAATCAAAATAGATGTATAAAAGGGAAATGTGGCCTTTAAACTCAGGAACATGATTTGGTGTTAAGTGATAGTGGACACAGTGTGCTTGGTGTTAGGTGATAGTGGACCAGTGTGCTTGGTGTTAGGTGATAGTGGACACAGTGTGCTTGGTGTTAGGTGATAGTGGACACAGTGTGCTTGGTGTTAGGTGATGGTGGACAGGTGATAGTGGACACAGTGTGCTTGGTGTTAGGTGATGGTGGACACAGTGTGCTTGGTGTTAGGTGATAGTGGACGCAGTGTGCTTGGTGTTAGGTGATAGTGGACACAGTGTGCTTGGTGTTAGGTGATAGTGGACACAGTGTGCTTGGTGTTAGGTGATAGTGGACACAGTGTGCTTGGTGTTAGGTGATAGTGGACACAGTGTGCTTGGTGTTAGGTGATAGTGGACGCAGTGTGCTTGGTGTTAGGTGATAGTGGACACAGTGTGCTTGGTGTTAGGTGATAGTGGACGCAGTGTGCACAGTGTGCTTGGTGTTGTAGTTGTAGTGTTTGGTGTTGGCTGACACAGTCAATCAAGAAAGTGGTTAACTTAGTCTCATCTTGATCATTCATAGAATTCATTGGGTTTTTTGTTTTTATTTTTTTTTTTTTTTTTGTTTTTGTTTTTTGTTTTTTTGTTTTTTTTTTTTTTGGTTTTTTTTGTTTTGTCTTTTGTTTTTTGTTTTTCATGCAGATTTAACTTCTTGAAAATGTAATAAGTGTTTTATTTGTGAATTTAGATTATGTTCATTCAGACTTTGCTTACCCGAGTCAAGAACAGTGTGTGGATAAGGCTACTATTGAAATGATATTACAGTAGGTTGGTGATGGCTTATGTCATGAGATCTACATTGACCTGTACCTTGCAAGTCGTAGTGCAGCTGCAGCAGGAAAAACCAGGTAATGTCAAACAATAAAACCAGTCACTGCAAACGCGATATGCATTATGAGAAGTAAAGCTGTTTTAAAACGTCCTTCATGAACTTGAACCAGTTCCACATTACAACAGAGAAATTAGGGGCAACAAACTATGATAGCATTAAATATTTGTGCTGTGAGTTAGAAAAAAATGCACTTGGAACAATAAAAGGAAAGATTGTACATACAATGTCCTAAGTTTGAAAACTTTGTTAATCCGTCAGCTATGTTTAAAAGACATGGGCAATAGAGCTGCAGCACACAAGATGAATGTTTTGTTATTATTTAAATGGATTTTTTGCATTTATCTATTTTCCTTTCTTTCTTAATCTAATCAATAGCTTCCTACCTACATGGATAGAGTAAGTCATGAATATTCCTTAGGAATGGGTGAATATTGATTAAGCTGCGTGTAGGTTTTCGCCTGCAAAAAAACTGAATGTCAGAGTTTCTACTTGACAAGTTCAAATTGATGATATGACTGTTAACAAGTGAAAAAGTAGATGACTGATGAATGACTTGCTTTAACACTTTTCTACCTGATTACATGAACTATTGACTCCTTGTTTCTACATGCAAAGCATATGCATTGTGTGTGTACAAGGAGTTTCAAATCAATTGTTGTCATGCTAGACAGGGATCCAGCTGAAAAGCATGACAGATACATTTAGTAACTCGTGGGTATTAATTTTGTGCTGGTATCCTGTTCTGGAATCCATGGTCGATACATGAAGGAGCTGTCAGGTATCAACTTTATGTTGGCATCCTGTTCTTGAAGGGATGGTCGATACATGAAGGAGCTATGGGGTATCAACTTTATGCTGGCATCCCGTTCTTGAATACATGGTCAATACATGAAGGAGCGATTGGGTATCAACTTTATGCTGGCATCCTGTTCTGGAATCCATGGTTGATACATGAAGGAGTGATTGGGTGTCAACTTTATGCTGGTATCCTGTTCTGGAATCCAAGGTTGATACATGAAGGAGCTATCAGGTATCAACTTTGTGCTGGTATCCTGTTCTGGAATCCATAGTCGATGCATAAAGGAGCTATCGGGTATCAACTTTGTGCTGGCATACTGTTCTGGAATGCATGGTAGACACATGCTGTTATCAAAGTGCTGGAGTCCTTCCTAAAATATTAAGTTTGCAAAGACCCAACTGTCCCTCATCATCAGAGACAATCCCTGAAATTAGCTGACAATTTGACCAGTTTATGGTGGGTGCCCCTCATCAAAATTAGTATCAGCTGCTATATTCTGTGTTAATTTTTTGTGCCCCGGATGGTCTTGACTTTTTGTCTCTGAAATGATACTTTGAATGTTGGCATCCCTGAGTTTGTTGCTAGTATACCAAACTATGTGAGTCTCTCTGAAAATATAAAGTTTATTGTTGTTATCAAACTGCCTGAGTTTCTCCTAATGTATGAAGTTTGCTGGTAAGAAACTACTTAAATGTATCATAAAACTGTCAAGTTGGTGGCTGGCACAATGCTGCATGAACCTATTTTTTGGAAATATGGTGGAATCTTCTTACTGAGATCACCTAAGAGACTGAAGAAACATGGTGTTTATGGGGAGTGGTCTTTATAGGGATATATTGTAATTAAGGATAAACAAAAGGGAAGAAATTGTTGGTCTTTGAGAAATGGTCTCTTCACAGAGGTGGGCTGCATTAGAGATCAACTGTATCAACTTTTTTGCTGGTACCATACTTTGAAAGTCTTGCTGAAATGTCATGTCAGTTGCTGGCACCATGCTGTATGAATCTATTTTTAGGAATATTAATTTTCTTGCTGGTACCATACTTCCCAATTTGCTAAAACTGCTAAGTTACTGGTACTTGTGGGCACCATGCTATCGGAGTCTGTACCACATCAAATTTCTCCCATTCATTGTTGCCTCTTGTTGGGGCAGGTTCAGGTGTGTCAAACTGTCAGTTACCAGGCAGGTGGTGGATTTTTATCATCTATGTCCGAGACACTGTCACATTGTGACAAGTAGTAGGTAAATTTTGCAGACGAAGTTGCCATTAATTTTGGCCAGCAGGTCAAAAAAGTGGTTCTCTAGTAACTCTGCTTTAGATGACAACTGTCAAAAAGTTCAGTTCTTTCAGATGTTTCATACATGACTTGAAAATTATGTACCAAAGAAGGGTACTACTGTATGCTTTGTGATGGTTGCCAGCAAAGTTATACATACATGTATATGTTTCGATCAATTTCTTGTAGGACTTTTGTAGGACAAATAAATTTGCAAATCAGTGATCCATATTACCACTCGGTATCTCATTCAAAAACACAATGGCTTGATTTATAGCATGGATTCATTTTTTATCGACACTGTATCGGTGTAAACCAATGACAGAATTAGCTCCATCTCTGTGAAGCCAAAATTCACGTCTTCTGGTCTGCAGAACTGTCATGGATGTTTGAGTTCTGAACGTGGGAGCTGGAAGGGGGAGCACCATTTTATCTATTCATTACTGAGGCAGGCTCCAATGTTGACTGTCAAAGGATGAGTACATACAGATTATTTTTGCTTTCAAGGTATATGCACAGACAATTTTTTTACTGGTGAGTGTTTAGGAACTGTACAAGCATAAACAGAAGCTGAAGCACTGCAGTCTGTCGGTGCTAGTGTTGACAACAGTTTCATGTGCGGTGAATTGACATAAAGATGCCAGACTGCTATCCTTTTAACCATTTCAGTGCCAAAGTTTGGACAAGTTAACAGCTTTTCTTGGCATACATTGGGTGCAATGCGCTCTGAGAAAAGCTGTTGACCTGGGATATTCTCTCTGGAACTATAGGCATGCTGGTAGTTGAATAAAAGGTCTTTTTACGAGGAATACAAATCTGGGATCACTATAATAATTCAGACTGGTTCGACTCAGGTAGATCGACTTTAGTTACATTTGGTACTGAGAGAGCTAAGAGATGTTCCTTTCAAGTACTGGCATGGCTACAGTTATTGTGGGAGAGCAGACACCTTAAGAATGGCCCAGGTCAACAGCTTACCTAGCACCCAAAGTGCCGCAACCAGAGCTGTTGACTCGGGCCAATCGAGAGCTAAAACACCTAATGGCTGACAACAGGTACTGTTGCTGACACAGCACTTGCACAAAGGTGGAAGATGCAGTTTATCTGTGAGGAGAGTCAGGCAGAGGAAATGCTGCAGTGAAAAAGACAAGCTTCCATCACGTTTAACCATCAACAGATTTGTTGTGGTTGGCGGAAAATACTTCAGGTTGCAAGAATTGTCAAAGGAGAGGAGGACAGCATCAGTGTGTCAATCAATTCAGTGCTTTAGATGCTTAACCAAGAGAATATTTGCTGTGTGAATGATTAATGAGTTCAGTCAATTTACAAGACTGCGGCTATTGAGCCTGTGTGTGCATGGATTAGCAAGGTAAACACCAAAAGAGCAAGGTGCACTGTGGGTAAACACTGTTTGTTCTTTATAGCGGCAGGTGTCTTATTGATAAACACAGAGACTGGGCCAAGGAAACCGTGTATCAACTTTATATGTACTGACAGCCTGTTCCTTGTACATGTAGGCTTCCTGTCAGGTCTCACAGCACACACATCATAAAATTAGTACATGTGTATTTTATAGGTACATATATACTGTAGGCTGCGTGTGTGTGTGTGTGTGTGTGTGTGTGTGTGTGTGTGTGTGTGTGTGTCTGTGTGTCTGTGTGTGTTTGTTGTGAAATTTTACAGTAATTCAGAGATTTTTATTTTGGTTAGGGCTAAAATTTGCATTTTTTATTTTCCATTTCTTTGTAGTTTTATTGTTTGTTTTTCTTTTAATTTATTTATCAAAATAATAATTCATCTTTTTGGGGGGTATATTTATTTATTGATGATATTAAAGAAAGGGATCGTGTTATCTGTCCTTGTAAACCCTATCCTCAGTTTGTCTCTTTACTCTTGACCCCTCCCCAGTCGTGTGAGAGGATTACCTTGCAAGCAAAAGTACCAGCAATCAGTGTTCGTGCCTCCCTAGTAGCAAAGCAATTGAGGGTTGACTGCCGACAAGCACCATCCCCTGTTAGGAAAACAATTAGCACATTGGGAGTAGAAATAGAATCAGCCAGGATTCAGCCTGATCGTTGTGGCATTCTAATATGCCATGGCATTGTCAAGGCCAGCAGGGTCACTTTTTTTAACAGGCTATGTAGGGAACTGGATAATGACTTGTCTGTTACAAATTGACTGATGTTTGGGAGAGCAGTAGTGGCAGGGTTTCAGCACAATACCCACTGTTTCCATGTGTTAGTCTGGTACAAATTGACTAACATTCCGTAGAGCAATACTGTCATGGTTTGTCTACATGACATCGCATGTTTTTCGTAGTACAATGTGCCAGATTTACTTACGAATTGCACAATAAAGAGGGTGTGTAAGGGGTTTCCCGCACTGGCGTACTCAGGCTTTTTATTTACCATACTGGCGTACTGGAAGCCCTGTTATTTACATACTTCATACTATCCAAAATTTTGAAAGATTTTTATTTTCTGTACTACGTACTCTAGAAAAACAATTACCTGTACCAGTGTACTGAAACCCCCCCTTACCCCCCTTCAATAAAGATCCTTGTGAGCATAGCTTTCCTTGGAGTCCCAGCATGCCTTGTGTGTGGCTTGGTGCAGTCCGTGTAGGTGGTCATTGTTCCTGTTCTTGAGTGCAGGTCTCACAAATTGACATCATTTCTCTGTACTTTCATGTTTGCGTCCAGTATTGTTGTCTGAAAATGATGACAATCAAAATATATAGAAAAGAAATTCAACACATATTTCCTTTAAATTACACTCCGAATAGTTCATTTGAAATTTCATTTTGTTTCTGAAATGATAAAAGCCTCCAAGTCAGGAATCATTGAAAATAAAATACTTTTGCATCTGAAAGTCAATCACCAACTACTCAGCTGTAAAATCTTGTACGAGACATTTCACACGCAATTTATGACTAGAGACAGGTACATAATATGGAGAGAGACTGCCTCCAGGGCTACTTCCTGAAGTGTAAGCTTTAGATCAAGGCGGTTTAGTGTTATGGACTAGCAAATATATTTAGAGCCCTGCGACACATTGATAATCCTGGCAAGAGATTGTCAGCAGATGCAGACTAGAAGAATGGACTGACATCAAAGTTGTGCAACTCAGAAGAATTAGTTGCGTACAAATTATATTTGTGCATTATTGTTTCTTTCTTTATTTTTTCCCCCAGCCAAATCTGAGATGCACTTCAAAAGAAATCTATCCATAAAATAAAAACTAACTGGTTGGATAGTTTCTGTGAATGTCAATCATTCAAGGTGGAACAACATACAGTTTGACTCAATTGTAGATGAGGACACAAAATTATTTTGTGCTGAGTACATTGGGATTGGTTGAAATGCTGTCACCACAGCCAGTCTATATGTGTGTCTCTGTATTACTCAGGGATGAGCCTTTTCCTGGAATTCCAGGAAATCCTGGATTTTTTTTCCCAGATTTCCCGGAATTCCTGGATTTTTGGTTCAATTTCTTAATAAAATCACTGTTCTGTTGCCTCAAAATGCCGAAATTGTTGTTTTTATTGAGGGTCAGCAGTACATTGTATGACACTTCAGAGAAATTTTTGGTAAATTCAGCTCATGTCTGATTACTTATACAGAGAGATCAATAATTAGTGATATCAGTATATTAATGTAATATAAATTCTTCAGGTTGTGTGACAGCAGCTGTGCATTGTCTTGGATTAATTTTATAAATACTGGAGACCTTGCTGCAAATAATTGCTGTAAATTCTCCAAGCTTCATGACAAAAGTTTTTCTTGATTAAATAATAGTTGTACTGGGATTTAATAAAGGAAGATTTAATTGGTATCATATTTCCTCTTGCTCTCCTGAAAGCAGTTTTTATTTCTAAGAATATTGAAACATGAATGTGAATGAAGATATTGAGCACAAGGTGAAATGTTGTAAAGGTATTGCTGGGTCCTAATTGTACCTGAGCGACATACATACAGTTCCGCCCGTCTAAAACTTAACAGCCAAACGCGTTTGTGACGTTTGGCTGGTGTTTGGCTTGCGTTTGTGACGTTTGGCTGGTGTTTGGCTTGCGTTTGAAAACGTTTGGTTTGCGTTTGGTTTGCGTTTGAAATTCGTTTGAGAAGCGTTTCAAACACTTTCAGCATTGCGTTTCAAACACTTTGAGCAACGCGTTCGGTGTACATGCGTTTCAAACGCGTTCGGTACACATGCGTTTCAAACGCTTACAGATGCATTTACAAAGTTTAGGTGTTATATTATATTTTCCCCTTGTTGCTTAAGTTAGAGATACACAAAATGAATGTTTACATTACTTTTCTTCCACACACAAGTGTACATAAAATTGTTCACAAGAATATGAGTTGATAAAGATTCCAGTGGGAATTGAAATATAAAAAAATAAAGAAAAAATATTTTAATGTAAATAAAAACCCCAAGTGAATGAATGTATTTAAACTAGGATGCATCTTGAAGGAACGACGTAAAGAAATAAGCAAACTTGGAACTCTGTACAATGTAACGCAAAATGCCCCACATGTAGTATGAAAAAAATACTCGGTTGGTGCTGTAATGCAGACGCTTTTTATTCCGTCAATTTTGTTTTTCCTTTGTATAAACGTTGTACTGCTTAGGTACAATATAAATATATATATTTGATTTTCTTATTATCTACGCAGCCGTTTTAAGAATCTCCTACGGTAATTTTTTTTGAAAAATAGCATTCTGAGAACAAATTACCCTCGGCGCCAACAATCTTTTTTTCCTCAATTCTGCATTTCTTGAGATATTATGGTAACAAGATTGTCCCCTTGTGCGCCACTCAGACGGCCTTCAAATGAAAACTTCAAAAGTTTCTTAAGTTTAAGAATAACAAGAAGCTAGTTTTCAATAAGAACGTGGTCCATTTAATATAATTTGTATCTCTGATAAAAATTTGTGAAGCTGCGATGCATCCTTGTTGAGATATTATGATAACGTGGTCCCCTTGTGTGCCACTCAGAAGGCCTTCAAATAAATGCTTTAAAACTTCATTTAAAAAGGTTATAAATGCAAAAAGGAAGCTGGTTTAAATAGGTACCTGGTCCATCATAAGGTGCACCTCTGAAAAATAATTGGTAAAGTTGCGGTCAGCATTTTTTGAGATATCACGGTAAAGTCGTCAGGGTTGAGGCCACTCAGACGGCCTTCAAATCAGTGCATGAAAAGTTTCAGTAAAAAAATGTAAAAATAACCAGAGGAGGCTGATTTCAGTAATAACCTGGTCCATTATAAGACGCATTCCTGGTAAAAATTTGGTAGAGCGACCTTGAATAGTTTTTGAAATATCGCGGTAACATCGTCATGGTTGACGCCAATAAATACATTTATAAAAAGTTTCGTGAAAAGTTTATAATTAATCAGAGGAAGTTGCTTTTCAATGGGAACCTGGTCCATTATAAGGTACATCTCTGATAAAAATTTGGTAAAGCTACGGTGAAAATTCAGATATCGCACGCGGCAGTAACATCGACTAGATGGACGGACGACAATATCATCCGGCACTTCATGTGCGGAGGGTAAAAAATGGGAATGGAACACTTACAAGGGCGTATGAGAATCCAATGATTATACATGAATAAAGACAATGCTCTTTCAAGTTTGATTTTATGTTGTTGGTTTTTTGTTATTAGTAAACAAAACTGAATTGCTTAAAGATCCAGGTATTATGTGTGTGCAATCACGCCCCAGGGCTTACAATGCATGAATTATTTCCTGATGCTCTTTTCTTATTTCTCCCCAATGGTTGCACTTATCTGCACGAGTTGTGTGTCATTATCTTTTCGTTTGTTTCTTCTTCCACTGCCTCGCCCCCCAATTCTAATGAGACCGTTCCGTGCATAGGAAATAAGGTAATGCTAACTGTGTAGTTGTGTGCCCAGGACTGACTATACCACTTTTGTATTAGGGGTGTTGGCAATACATTTGACTCTGTGTTGTTATGTCACAGGCTTCCATGGGGCTTGGGCGTACATTATCAAATGTGCCAGTGGTATTATATTTATATATATTGATATATATATACGGTATTATATTTATATATATTGATATATATATGTATCTATATTTACATATATATGATTTCTTACACATATGGACCATGGTCTTTCATTTGTCTGCTCAACACTTTACAGACGAGAGGGTGCAACGGATTATAAATATACCACACCAGGCAGCATTTGAATATCAGTGGTGTGGACATCGCCTACATTCTTCTTTCATTATGATTCAATTTTGCAGATTTGATGAAATCTATGATAGATTTCGACATAAAACTCAAATAAGAATGTGTATTTGCATCATGAAAACATGAATACAGAAAGGAACAATTTCCCAAATTAGTCTTTTATTTTTAATTAATGATCCAAATGAGTATGCTAATGATTATGGTCACAAGGTGTTGCTGTGGGTGACACCTTGTGGCTAATCCTAGCAGTAACACATGTGCGGCAAGCAAAATGGACACTGGTCGGCTTGACTCCTGTGAGGATTGCAAGCTTATGACAGTCGGCAACGATATATATCCAAATAGATACGTATATGTATTTCCATGTGTTTCAAGTAGGCCTTGTTAAATTTACTGGTGCATCTAGTAGGTTTGTACTTTTGTTGACCAACACGCAAAGGGATCCAATCTGATGGTGGATTAGAAATCGCATCAGCTCTCTTGTTTTGTTGTGTTGTTTTTCTGCAGCTAAGATCACTGATCAGTGCCGATGATCCACATGTGAAGGATACGTGGAAAAGACTTCACACAATTGAGATGGCAGTTGTCAACTCGGCCCTCTGTCTTAATTTTTATATTTGTGTTTATCTTCACTAATTAATTACACACTTTGGAAAAGGGCTAAAATGCGTAGATCACAAGTACGTAAAAAAAAACCGTTTAAGTCATTTATTTGTATAGGACTTTTTCCTTTGAGCGTCGCATTTTGAATATTTATTTGGATTACCCCCCCCCAAAAAAAAACAAACAAACAAAAAAGAAACAAAAACTGTACGATTGATTTGCAAAATATCCAAGAATCATAATTTTTTTTGTGTGATAAAATCCAAATAAATAACGGTAATTAACGTCCGGTACAAACAGGATTCATGTTAAAATTTAAAAAATGGGTTTTCAACATATGACTATGCCCAGATGTATTTATAGCTGCTTTAAATTGGGAGTTGTTTTTTTGTATATTTGGTCACCGAAAAATAATTTAGGTATGTAGGCTACCTGTGCATATAATGTCAAAATAATAAGCGTGTCCGTTATTAAATGTGATTTCCTTCGCTGTATTTTCTGGTGTGCCTGTACTCAAAATGAAATTAAACTATAATTTTTTCAAATGTTGACATGAAGTAGCGTAATCAAATGGCCAGATCATTAATTTTGTCAGTGCAAAGCCCGCAACTATTGCAAATTTTGCTCTGGTCAACATCATTGAAAACTTGCATTCACAAACTAGTCCAAATTAAAAACAATTCACTGAATCTGTTTAATTTGTCATTACATTGTTGTGACGTATCGGCATACAATTCCTTCATTGGCGGTTCCTTGCTCATAATCTGTGGAAAGCGTCGGTAAAAAGGTAGGCCCTAATTGCAGAAAACCATTAGCTTCAATATTATCGTGCACTGAAAGATTTACAAATGTTGACCACCATTTTGACCGTGGGCGAGGTCACATGATCTCTGCATGGACCACATGACCGCCATGCCTGGACTTTTGCACACGTGGAGAACAGCGGTTTCGATTTTCTTTCATTTTTGTGAAAACGTACATAATTGAAATTGATGGAGACCTACTACAACTCTCTAAACTTTGTTGAATGACAGTATTGGTTTGTTTACTGACAATGAAGAAATGGAGACAGGGAACAGAACAAATACTTATTGCAATTAAAAATTAAAAATGACATGGTTGTTCAAAGTGGTTGTGGATGCCGGAGATTCAAGCACTGAAGCAGGTTCGAGAACTGGCCATTTCATGTTGAGACTGACACAGCAAACGATAGACTATCATGTTTGGACGGAGGCAAACTTCAAAAGTGTTGTTGTAGTTACGCCGGTCATTTTTTCCCCTGAATGCGAAAAATAAAAAATAAAAAACATCGATGTTCATTATCTTTGATAGTGTTTTTACGAGAACGGTGGCAGCTGCGGATGGTGCTGTGCCTCGTGCGCCGTTCCTTCCGAAACTGGTCATTTGTCTTGGTCAAACAATTCAGTACAGAGGGGCGATCAAAACGATGTGGCCCCTAAAGTCTTCTGCCCTCTTTACATTGCATTTAAGTGCATATACATGTACAGATGAATTTATTCAACCTGCAACTGAAGCTTTATTTCTGTGTTAGGTTTAAGTAACTGAACGCATAGCTTGTTGAAGTGGGACATTTTGCCACTATCAAACATTTGGGAAATGCTTTAATTTGTAACAACTATGCGATGGAAAGTCATTGACCTGTTTGGATGTGTTTGAAATGCAATTGTGAAAGTGTTTGAAACGCGTTTGGTGAAGCGTTTGAAACGTTTTTATTATCAGAGCGTTTGAAACACGTTTGTAACAAAGAGTTTGCAACGCATTTGCAACGCGTTTGCTTTGCGTTTGAGTTTTCTCGCTTGCATTTGAGGATCGTTTGGGAAGCGTTGGTGCGTTTGGCGTTTGATAACTTGAACGCGGGCGGAACTCTATATGCACATGCACACAACGACACACAGATACTGCCTTTGGTTGCATTGACTGTGACCACTGTCCAAATCCTAAGGACTTAGACTTTAATATGCAATGGGACCAACTATAAAGAAATTAACCTTTATGTGATAACCAATTATATAAAAACCTGCGTTACTTTCAGACCTGTATCCCTTATTGGGGCAACCTTCTCCTCTAAGCTCCATCTTTCACTCAGCAGAAGCACTTCGCAGGTCTGACTAGTGCTGCTACTTAATTCATAGCCTGGGGGCAACTTCAGTGTCTGATACAATATTCCTATTCTGGGGCCCAGCGCCACCACCAACTGGTAATTTCAAGTCGTATTTACATTTTTAGGTAATGCTCACACTGGAAAAGTCCCATCATATATTTTACATTACATTCATTCGACAAATTAACCTTCTGTTAACATTAATCACTCCTATATTTTGGATACTACATCTTCAAAATATCGAATTGGGACTAACCCACAAACTTGGCTATTATTTTGAAAATGGTGGATTCTGTACCCATTTGTTTATAAATGAGGATAGTACACTGTAGTATTCGGATGATCTATGTAACCAAAAGTATATATTTTGCAAATATTTCAGAGTATCAATAATAATATGATATATGCTGTGGCCACAATTCACTCTGATATCCAAATTAACTGTATTTTTGTGCGTCTGTCTTGCAATGCATTGCGCCATGTTCAAAATGGTGTATGATTTGCAGGCTTGAGGTATCTTGTCGCATTTGGATTTGTAACTGACAATAACTGCTTCAGACACAACTGAGCAGGCAGATTAAAATTAAGATAGTAAGTAATGTTTTCAAAGTACTTTAACGACCATTTGCCCTGGTAACTTGGAGAATGTACACTTGGAACCTAGCGAAATATTACGATAACGATCACCGAACAACCAGGGCTATGCTGTTTCACTGGACAACCATGACTATGCCTTATTGAACTTTGTGTTGCTTTGCTGTTTCCCTGGCCCAAGTTAACCCTCGAAACAAGTTGAAATAAAATGCTGTGTTTGAGTTGACTTTACTGCAAAATGATGGCCACTTTCCTGATAAAATCTTTTAACCTGTGCTTTGCAGCTATGCAGCTATGCTCTTTCCCCAGCCCAAGATAACCCTTCACTCCAGACAAGTTGAAATAAAATGCTGTGTTTGAATTGACTTTACTGCAAAATAATGGCACACGACAGCCACTTTCTTGATAAAATCTTTTGGCCAGGGTTGAACAGTTTTTATTAGGGAAGGGTGGCTTTAAACCTTTTTTTTTTTTTTTGCTTATTTTATGTTTCATAAAAATTGTTCAGGGTCGGGGCTTGGACCTTTTCACTAGGGTTGGTTTGGTTATCAGAACCACACATATATTTTGGTTAGGCTTTAGTTAACTTGGACATTTGTTGAAACATGTTTAAAATGGATGTTCTTTCCCTTTTGACATATTACCTCCCTTGAGGTCAGTTTAATTTGTTACCTGGGCAGAGCTGAACACACTTGTGTTTACTATAAAAACCCAGCTCATCTAAGTTGTTACATGATGCCAAAGTCAACTTCCTCCTAAGGAGACTTTCCATTCAAGATCAGCATGAAAAATAAAATACTACCAGGTCAACAACTTTCCTAGGCACACTTTGGGTGTAGTCTTTTGGCATAATTGGTGCAAAGCATACCACAGAAAACTGTTGGCTCAGTCTATAACCAGGCAATGGGGCAGTTTACAACTGACAATTGGTAACAGACAGGTGTATTTGGGGAGTATGTGTTGTCCTTTGTGGTGGGGATATCTGTACATGGTCTGTGCAGCTTGGCTTTTTTCCTCATCTGCATTCAGTTTCACAAGGGAAAAGTTGAAAATACATATCTGGATTTGTCATCACAAAAAGTGATAAATTATGGATTGTTTGTTTTGCTATCAGGTTAATAAATGAATATATCACAACAAGAAAGACCAGAACGTTTTGAGAAAGAGTCAGGATATTCTTTATAATTACAAGACGGAAGCCTCTGACAATATCTGAGCAAGATCAGTTGAAAGCTCCTTGTAGTCATTATTCAGAGTTACTGCCGAACAGTGTTCATGTGTGCGTTGTTGATGGTGATGTATTATCCATTAAGTGTCGCCTGTTGCTGTGTCAGTGGTGGTATTCAAGGCAAAACTACAGACTGACTTGGGCCAGTCGTGCCGCGCTCCATCTTGCCACAAAAACACTGTCCGGTGATCACACCCCCCCTTTCTAAAGAGAGGGAAACCACTTTGTGAAGTGGAGATGGCATTTTCATTGCATTTTCCCTCCCAAGATAGGCCGCCCCTCTTGTAACCACAGTTCTGGTGCCGTTGGTTTGGCCTGATACGCTGGGGAGCAGTGTACAATAAAGGCTGGTGATGGTGCAGAGAAAAGTCGCACACCAGAGTCATGTCAGCTGTGGCAAAGTACAGAAAAGAGGAAGAAAAACAGAATTCGATGCAGTTAACAAGTGGAGGAGGTGGTTGCTGTGAAGACTGCATGGAGGAAAATGGTGGCAAATCCCAGACAAGGAAACGATGTGCCAATGCAGTGATTTTGATCAGTCTCCTCTGCAGGTTCAATGTAAATTAGTTCCATTTGGAGGCCACAATACACAAGCTGGCATCCAGTCTGCTTGCAAAATATCTGAGTTATAATTCTTCAAGGACATTTGTAAATGCATACCCAAGCATGCAGAACTTACAGGTCATGGTCTACAAATGCAAATAGGTGTTTCCAACAATCAGTATATTCTCATGTTTCCTGACTGTAGGTGAAATGACAGCAATTACCTGCAACAGTAAAGAGTCAATGTGGGGTCTGCCCATCAGGCAATAGATGCCTGGAGGAGACCTAGTCTCCACATTTTTAGCGAAGTTAATGAATATGTAGGAATAACAGTTTTTTACTGGGCAGACCTTAATAACCTGATCAACTGGTCACAATTAAATATGTCTGTGGGCTTTGAACGTGGATTATCCTTACAATCATTAGAGTCCCGTTGCTATGGAAACATCAATCAGAGCCGCCTCACTCATCGGCTTGTTAAAGTAAGGTATTATAAAGTGAAGGCTGTTCTTCCACAGACAGTGAAAGAGGCTTTGTGTTCATTTTCAACAAGTGAATGGTTGGACGTTATTGCACTTTTTTCAATTTCGATCCACGTTGCGTATTATGTTGTATTATTAATTTGTATTAGCCGCATTCTCTTTGTTCAAGTCACGAACCCCGTTCCACTGTTACTGGGTACAGGAACTTTAGTTTGCAACAATATTTAATGAAGGTCTGGGTACCCTCCATACCATTATTACTGCACTTATATTGAACTGCGAAATGGTTGCAATTAGTACAGATGAAAGTGAAAGTATATGTGTTAGGAGCTGAGCTGTATGGATGTGAATGGACTTAGCATAGCCTGGCAGTAGATCGTGCCTCCATGGTGCAGCTTGTTTTACTTTCATCTTATTTCGATGCCGTGTGGTCTGCATAGTGCCGTAGAGGTATTGGACTGTAGTGTGCCGTCAGTGTTCACAGTCATCCAAGTAACACCACAAACCAGCACCACGCATCCTGCTGGTGGCTCAGCTGTTATGCAGCAGCAAGAGATGGTAACCCTTTCCCCCTTGAATTAAGACTGAGTCAACAGCTTTCCTTGGTATGGGTGAGCACAAAGTGCCCTACCCATGCCAAGGAAAGCTGTTGACCTGGGGCATGTGATCTTGATAAGTCTCATCTACAATTCTCAGTCAAATTGTCCTTCATTACTATTGAAATTAGTTGAAAACACTGAAGTAAACAACATTTGACCACCAAAAAGATTTGGCCAGCTTAAGAGGGAAAGGGTTAAACTGGCCGAAACCAGCTGGTGGTCAGATGTCGTTTGCTTCAATATTTTGGACTAATTTCGACACTAATGAAAAGCAATTTGACTGAGAATTGTAGATGAGACTGCCACGACAGCTATCTTCAGAGTGGGGAGGGCAGGTGGGCACTTCGTGCTGCAGCCGTGCCAAGGAAAGCTGTTGATCTGGTTGTAGTGCCAGGGAAGAGAGTTAACATTTATGCTGCTGAGAAACTGTAATGTTGCTTTTTTCTCTTTTGATTTCATCTGGCAGCTTTTTTAACTCAGGCGTAGAATCAGGTCAGAATCTTGTTCTATTAAAGGGATACACCCTGGATTGGTTTAAACATATTTCATTGAGCAAGAGAGAAGAGGGGCTTTGTCTGCTTTAAATCTCTTTTGTGAGAAAAGACAAAAAAACAGGACAAATGTAACGTCACTACTGAAGATCTTTGTCCATCATCCAAACTGGAATGGACCCACTGTAGATGTAACTTTCATCAACTTAGAAATATTGATGGAGGGCCTGCATGCAGAGGCAGGCAGTTGGAGCAGAGCATGATGGGAGGTCATTGACTTGTCATAATGTTGCAGGGTTCAGGGGTTGTTGCAGTATGGTGCACTTTAGGTGATGCCAGACCTAGATACTACAGTCACATCATGTGTGGCAATGGGGCACGTTTCATTCAGAATATCCTGACTTCCACATCGGAAAATTCTATGCATCAAACTGATTTGCAGGAAATAGTTCACTAAATTGCTTTATTTTTGTGTGTATGTATTTTTTACTTTTTTCAGAGTTTAAGATTTAATATTTTTAGCAAAAAAAATAAGGGTTCTGAAATACCTTTATGTGAGCAGAGCCCATATATTGAAGAATATACATTTTCAAGCAAAACAGCACTTGTTGCTGCAGGCAAGGGGGAAAAGTTAGACTAGTGCGAAAAATATCCAGTGTGTTTAAATTAACAGATTTAATCAAAGTGTAACAATGCAAACAATAAAATAATAAAGTGAAAATGGAGCCTTTACAGACTGATGATTGACAAACAACTCAAAACGGAAATATCAATTAAATCACAAACAAATTGCAGGAAGCAGGAGAAATGAAATGTAGAATTATGCGTGGTGGTGAAATCACCTGTCCCTATTGTGAGTTTTGCTGCTAGGCACTAGCTACCCCCAGACACCAGATTCACCTCACACCATGGGAGGCAGACTGGAGAAGTGGACACTTAATAATAGAAGATAATCCCCATGCAATTGTAGCTGGCCGGGCACTTGATGGCCCCAGCTCATGGACTTGTCTCACAGAATATGACGTTGTCACTGTGTCTAGGGCATGGTCACTCATTTATACATTTATGGTGTTTTTGTTTTTTTTTACCTGAAGGGCAATACATTGTCTAGTCTGAGAGTCCTGGTGGGGTTAACATCCTGAGTACACATCCTTTGCATAAGATGCCATAAATACACAGGCCAGGAAGTGAATAATACATCTAGAACTGTCAGTCACAAAATTGCCTGCAAGTGTATATCATATGGGAAATAAGGAGAAAAAGAAATCACAAAAGGGATAAGAACCATCCATCAAATCACTGTGAGTGATGTTGTTGATAAAAAATGCGCACACAAATAAAGAAAGGTTGTCGTACTGTGGGATAAATAAAAATCACCTCCACCAAATTAATAGAAATAAGGCAGCAAAAAATTCTAATGACTTCATGGTTGGCTGCAGAAGTAGAAGGGTCTTGTCTTTACAGCACACACAGATGAGATCAGAATCAATGCAATCGGCTGTGGTTAATGAGCTGCACAATGCAATGGGCTATGGTCAAGGACAGCCGCACCCCCTAAACAATGCAATGGGCTATGGTTAAGGACAGCTGCACCCCCTAAAGAATGCAGTGGGCTATGGTTAATGACTACCCCCACCCCCTGAACAATGCAATGGGCTATGGTTAAGGACCATGCCGCTCCCTGATAATGCTATGGGCTATTAATGACCGTCCCACTCCCTGATAGTGCTATGGGCTATGGTTAATGACCACCCAACCCTCTACACAATGCAATGGGCTATGGTTAATGACCACCCAACCCTCTACACAATGCAATGGGCTATGGTTAATGACCACCCAACCCTCTACACAATGCAATGGGCTATGGTTAATGACAGTCCCACTCCCTGATAATACAATGGACTGTGGTTAATGTGGCCAGATGGACATGCACCCAGTCAGCACGTGGAGTGGGCATTCAGACCCAGGCTCAGTGGGGATGATGAGGATAAGCAGAGGATTAAAGAGTGAGAGTAGAAGTGACCTGTAGCACAGAGAGGGTTAATTGTATGAGATTGGCTCAGTGACCTTATGTTTCCCGGGTATACCGCCATTTGTTTTGTTATGGTGTCACCCAGTATCCCATCAAGGCCGCTGTGACAGAAAAACAGGAAACAAAGGTCGGTCGCGTGCCTGATGACAGAGGGAGTGGCAGGGAGCAGAGCCAGCACTCAGCAGTAAAGGTGACAGGAAATCCTGGATGTGCAGGGCGGAAAGTGAACTGAAAAACACTGTTTACTGCAGCATGCCTGCCAGTGACTTTTTTCCCCCTCAAGTAGATGTTTTTTGTCAGTCCCCAGCGCAGAGATGTCTCGGCAAAACTACGTGTTGTTTTCTGAGACACTGAAGTAGACACGGCAACTGAAGGTCACAGATGTCATAGATAGATGTCAAGCCCATTGGCCAGAATGTCCTATGCCAAAAGGACCTGGATACGTATACTTATAACCTCGCTGATCAGCTCAGCTCATGATTACACAGTTTTGTTTTTTTTTTAAACTGTCAAACAGGTTTTTTTTCTGCAATAAATTGTGGATCATATTTAAGATGGAGACCATATTGAGTGCTGTGTACATCCACAGAGCAATCAAGCAAAATAGATTTGTTTATCTGTTAGGCATGCGACATCATTGTTTCTATATTAGAAAAAAAAACTGTTTTGCTTACTAGTCCAAGAAGGCGTGTGTGATATTGTTATTCCGACAACAGTCACTCCCTGTCTGGGCTGAGCAGTTTTGTGAATGGAGTGCACAAAGATAGCTGTTTGAAATTCACTGGTTATTGAAAGCTATATTGAGCCAAACATTTAGTCATAAATTGGAACAGCTAAATTGGAAACAGCTATTGAGCTAAATCACTGGTTATTGGAAACAACTAAAGAGCTAATGCACCAGTATTGGAGACATCCAAGACCAGATGGATTTACTGGTTATTGGAGACAGCTGAAGAGCTAATTCACTGGTTATTGGACTGCAAAAGAGCTGATTTGCTGGTAATTGGAAACAGCTCAGGTCTTAATGTACAGGTTTTTCAGAGACAACCGAGACTTCAATGAAATGACTGGTTACTGGAGACAGCTAAAGAGTTAATTTCCCGGCGATGGGAGCTAGCCGAGGAGCTGACTCTGTGTTTGTTATTCTCGTTGCATGAAGGCATGCAGAGAGTGCTGGTATTGGATACAAGAGCAATGTGAGGTCAGAGCTGGTCCATTACCCCCCTAATACCAAAAGTCTCTCCAAACCTACCTCTTGCCATCCCTGGCTTGTGACAAATACCTCAGCGGCTCAGTAGCAGGGAAATGCTGGGACAAGTTTGCTGTTCAGGCTGACAGGGGGCAGCCTGAAAGCCTCAGGGCTGATACCCCACATGCAGTATTAATTCCAGCCAGATACAAATGGAGAATCATGAAGGCGATATCGGCAGGTTGTAAATTTGATTTGACCCGATGCTTGCTCATGATTGTTATGTCCTCAACAGCTCTTGACGGGGCAATTTCTCTGAAGCTGGCTGCGCGGTGGTTGAAGGATTCGACCATCACCAGTCATCGATATAACCCTATGAAGCACAATAATGTACCAATGGGAGATTGGATGTTGGAATTACACGTGAGGAATAACTGAAACAGCATGGGCATCTATTTATAACATTTATAGTCATTTCTCCAGCCAAAACACATTGGCCTTCCCTTGACCTCAAAACCTGAATAAAAAAAAGAAAAGATTGGAATTAAGTCTTATTACTGTGAGAGCAGGGGTGACTCCACAGCAGTCTGAGATGGCAGTGGTGATGTTTGAGGCTGGCTGGCTTACAGACAGTCCAATGAGGTGGACATGCACAAATGCCTGGAGTAAACACACACGTGGTGGGAGCTGCCTCCATGGAATAAGGCATGACTGTGGAATGTCAGGTACAGGTATATGCTGTAACTCAGGTAAGAGGTAGCTATGGTGACGCTGTCTTCATTGTTTTACCGTGTACACGTACATTCATTCAGACTTCCTGTACACAGAGACCTTGAGATGGAAGACCAGCTTACATGATATGTGTGTGGATACTGAAGTCTAAGGCTATTGTATGTACTTGGTAAATCTCTTCATCTTAAACCTTGGTTCTGGCAAGTTGTACACATTTGCATATATTGTGTGGTAAATCATCTCGATGCTGATCCAGTGTTTTGCTAGTCTGTGGACACATAAGTGTCTCCTTGGTTGTGTTAAGCCTTAGGCTACACAATATACTTGCTGAGTCTCTCGTCCAGTTTCTTGGTTGTTCAAATGTTTTCTGCTACGTTATAGGTGTGTGTTGTACCATGGGTTCTGTGGCCTGATCCTGAGTAGCACTTGGTTTCCAGTTGTGATGGGTCAATATCTTATTGGATTCCCTTGATGTAGACAAATTGAAAGCTTGTTAATGTTGTCATGGACTCTCCAGTTTTGTGCAGTGGTTCTATGAGTGATGAATCCACTGTATGTACTCAGTGAATCCTGGATCTTTAGACTTCACACCCAAATTCTGACAAGTAAACTGTTAGAATGATAGTACATGTAAATATTCTGTAATTTTTAAAATTTTATGTTATCTGTGATACCAGAAAGTTTTGTGTATAGCCCACTTAATTATATACAGGATGGGGGCTAAATATGCTGTCTGGAACTTGAATTTTGGTGCTTTTTACTAAATTCTTATCAGGTTAGAGCTGATGCTTTTGTGTGTTATGGACTGGATTCTCTTTCTGATTGCTTGTCTCATTTTGAGGAAGAACCACTTTCCTTCTACTAAGCACCCTGGGTATGTACCAAAATACGCAAGTCCCTATATTTTGGACCTATATTATTAGCAATGGTAAGCATGACTCAATGGTAACAGCACTCCAGGTGCGACCGGTTTCGCCCCTGCATGGGGCTCGTCAGGCACTGAAAATTTAACAGCTGCTAACGCTGTATTAATTGTAACGTAAACACGGGTTGCTACGTTCTATTTTGCAGAAGCCACGTAGCTCCAATTGAGTTTTATGATGTCATAAAGTGGACATTGTGACCACTCCTCTGTACTTGGCCATCTCAGGGGGCTCTTAGTGATGGTCTATGTCCAGTGTATTAATGAATAAAGCTGGGATAATAAATAGGATAGGTCTGTACCTTCCTCTGTGAAGATACTTGGGAATTCATTTATTATTATTTTGTCAATGTATTATCCAGAGTATTTGTGTGGTACAATAGGTCTGGTAATTGAAGGAAAGTTCATGTTTTTGCTTTCATTTTATGTGTGCAGCTGTTAAAATGGGGGATTCATTGTGTTTCCCTCGTGAGCATTGGCACTGGATGGGAAAATGAGCATAGAACTATATTATTAGCAGCATTATATTTATGATACCACATAAAATGATCAAATGTGGAATATTGAGCCTTGTTTTTACTTTTTCTGACTCCAGAAATGTGTGTGTAGCTGGGGGTGGGGGTATGTTAGAGCATGGCTTCTCTGCTGAGTATGGTATCTGTAAATGTTGAATTTGATCTCTCTGGAGTGGATCAAGTTTTAATCCACTCAGTGTATCCTGTATACATACATACATACATACATACATACATACATACATACATACATACATACATATAATGAATAAAATGATGTCATTTTTGACCTTGAAACTGGTGGTCAGAATTTGTTGACGCATTCAGTTGGTTTTAGATAGTAAAAGTGACACTCTTTACCTGTTTAAACAAAACCTGAAACTATAAAATTGTCCTTTTGGTGACAAGATCCCTTATGTTTTCATGTTTCATTACCTGGCGGAAATTTGAAATGAAGTCTGGGTTGGTAGGATTTGGCTTTATGGATAATATGGATTATTGTACTAATACAGACAGACATGAAATACTTAACTCATTCCATACCAGTCCCTGATATGTACGTATATTTACCTACATTTAAGATGGCAATTGCATATTTAAATTCTTCATGAAAAGAGCTTTCATTCAAATACCAACTTGCCTATCTTTTTAAGTCAGCGGTTGTGGCACTGCCTGGCAAGTCATGCTGCAGCTGCAAGGGCAACTGCAGCATGACTTGCCAGGCAGTGCCAGAACCACTGACCAAGGCCTGTGACCATAGTATGGAATGAGTTAAGCATCAATCCTAGAAGGCAGCTGTGTACGTGGCCTAGAGATGGCTGGAGACAGCCACGGGAAGCCATTCTGCCACAGGTGGTTACCTGTAATCTATACTGTACTTCAGACAGTACTTAGAGGGTCTGCACAGGGACACAGGGCAGTGTTTTCTTGTTCCTGGATAAAACTGTAGCCAGAGAAAGTCAAAGGATACCCTTCAGTGGATCAATATGAAATAAAGGAAGGTGTAAAGCCTGTCTTAAAAAGTTGACCTTTGACCTTGCTTTGAAAGAGGTAAAAGACCAGTATGGTATAAAGTGGAAGCCTGATATGTGCTATATGTTACTGTTGAGGAACACCTGCATATTATATACATGTGTGTGAAAACAGCTGCTGCTAGATTGTCATATGGTTAGCACGGTGTAGTGAAGCATTCAGGAATTTCAGCAAAAGTACATGCAAGGCAGTGTTGAAAACTGTATAATTCTTCAAAGTAGAATTGAATGTCATGAATTAAGAGTTCAGAACTTATGAAATATCTGGTTTTGTGTATTTGCCATAATGAGCCAATCTCTTAATTAAAATCGTAAACTTCCAGTTCACATTGTTCAGTGCTAATATTTACATGTGTACAAATTTATTACCTTCAAACATAGCATATTTGTTATCAAAAGAGAACCTTTTGCCCTGAGTGAAGGGTTATCTGTGGGGTTTTGAAGTAATGAAAACAACCACCAATTACCCCAGGCACTAGCCAGTAAAATTTCAAGATCAACACAAAAAATAGTTCTAAAATGTAGCAAATATTTTTTTTTTTCTGAGCTGTTTTCGAAAAACAGAGCAAAATGCTTCATCTTAAGACATTGAAGTAAAATGTCATAGTTTTTGGCCTACAGAGTGATTATCAAAAGTAACAGCAGGGCGGATGCGCATGTAGAACAACTGAGTGACACGGCACAAGCTTGATATCACTGAACTCAGTTTTAGTTCATATTATTAGGCATTGTGATTAAGCTTGCACTTTATGTGGTCATGAAGCTCTGACCATAAAGAGGGAGGTTCCCATACTTGTTACATTAAAAAACAAAACAAAACACACACAAAAAAAAACACACACACAAAAAAAAATATTGACATATGTCCATGACACTGTGGATAACATGGTCACTACAGTGATTTGATCTGGTTGCTTTACAATCAATCATGTAAGCACTTGAGGACAGTCAAGCCTGTCTGTGTTAAGAAGATAACATTTTTTTGTATTTTATGCCAAAACTTGAGTGGGAAAGGGTGTATTGTGTAGGCACTCTCTTCATCAAGCAACTCAATTGAATTACCACACACTGATTATGACGTATATGTGGCGGTTATATGCACATCACGTGATTCAACAAAATGACAACTCTCATTTTTAGCTTGGCAGTGTGTTCAGCTGACATGCAAAATTACGTGAGCAGGTGGAATTTCAATTTCTTCTTTTTTTTTTTCTTATTTTTGCATAGCTGGTGTCTCAACCAGACATTTTGTAAACATTCTTTCAATGTAACAAACTTTGTTTCTGTACAAGTGTGTTAGAGACCCGCTCTGGTTTTATGTGGTTGCCTCGTTCGCCATGCATGTTGAAAGTTTCAACAAAGTCTTGTTTTGCTGTACACAGTATGACTAAAAATGGCATGTTTTATTTTGGGGATAAGAAACTTAAGTTAAGACACATATTTATCAATGTGTGTAATAGAGCTATACTCCACAGCTTTCTGATTGAGCCATGTTTGTTATAAGTGTACATTCACTTATTTGGGAACATCAGCTGTCCGCTGTTAAGATGACGAAATAAACGTGTGAACAGCACAGCACCAACACTGGCTTCTTACTGCCACACACTACACAGAAAGCTGTCACTCATTGACAGTGGAGTAGAAGTAGATGTGACAATAACTTAACTTCTACAAGTCAGGTGAAGGTACAAACGTAAGCTAAAGGCTGTTTGACTTTTTTTGTTGCCAATTGGGACAAAAGTCAGCATGCTGTGAATTGACAGGATGACACCAGATCCATATTGTATGTAAATTAAGCTTTCATTCAGGCACCAGCATGCACGGCAGAGACCATAACAATGAGGCGAGTCAACAACTTGCCACTGTGTGCTTTGCGGTTAAAATGCCAAGAAAAGCTGTTGACTAAACCACAATTTGGCACTGAAAGAGTCTTGTCAAATTAGAAATGTAAACCAGTTGTAAACGTATGTATACATGGAGTCCAGCATGCAGTGTGTGCTGATTGGTGTATGCTGTACACGCCCCCAGTCTGGCCACAGCTATACACAATATCAGATCAACGTAAATTAATAGAGACAGGTGAATAGGTTACATATCTGAGGTTGTTTCCAACGTTGATGTAAATCGGATTATTATACCAAGTGCTTCTTTGACATTTAAGGATGTAACTTGTTTCCTGGAAAGGGCACTAATATTTTTCTGCATAGTATAATCGCACAAACTTTTTTTTTATTGAGCACTTTATGTAATTGGTTGTCTGGAGTGACATACACAGGGGTTACTGTAGGTCAATTGGTACATCAAATCACCATCTCACATTGATCTAAAGATGTTGTGGCCTGGGTGTCAAAGTCTTTAACAAAATCAATATGGTATTGATGAGTCTCTCCATCTTATTTAAAACACCTCTGTCCACCTCAGTTGCCCAGACTAACCATGATTTATGGAGGGACAGGTGCCCCGTCGTGACAGCCTCACTCCAGGCAATATACTACAGAATTCTGAAACACCTACATGCAAGATAGAGCATGGTCAAGTCATTCCATGATTATGAATTTGAGTAATTATCTAATTCAGTAAAGAGAAAACAAAGAACAAGAAAGAATATAGGAAATCTTTAGTCTTGTAAAAAGCAGCATTATAAAATGTCTCTGATGACAAGCAAGAAACAAGTGAGGAAAAAAAATATGAAAGCCGTAGAAAGGCATAGGCTGGAAAATTAATACAATAGAACCAGACATGAATCATGGGAAAGATAATCCCCAGAAATGACCATATACGAGAAAACTAATCACCAGCTCCTTTTATGCCTCTCAGACAATTAAATATTTTGCAGGTGAGTACAAAATATCACATTTAGCTGCAACTGATAAGACTACTATATATGGCCTGTTCATTAAGAGAGCTCTTGTTCAAACAGTGATATGCTGTGTAAGTTATAATTCATGGTTCTGCAGGCTTTATGCATTAGAACAGTTGGGGAATGACAAGGCCAAGCAATGGAAGAACAACTAACCAAGGCCTTTTCTTGTTGAATCTGGCATGAGTGAAAAATACTGTTCTGAGTCATTCTGGGACATTGGATGAGTCCCGTTGTCTGTTTGATGTGCGTCCTGTCTAACGTTTGGAGGATTCCGTTCTTAACAGACACCATGTGTACATTTAGCACAGCACAAGAGCTGGAATCAACATTCTCAACTGATACAAAGCTGTAAGAAGAAGGAATCCATGGATAGTGTGTCGTCTTGACAACCCAGAACAACATTTCCATGACACATGGTCTCATCATTATAATTTTACAAGACGAGTTGTGTTGTGTGACATGATTGATTCAGTTTGGTGGATGACTTTGACCATCACCATGTTTTGAACTCTTGCACCCATGTCTTCCACAGAAGCCAATGGTTTAGACACCAGTTTCACCTCCAATGAATCATATGCTTGCAGGTTGGCTGGACACTTTCATGTCAAGAGCTAACTCTTGCAGTTCCAAGCACAACTTAAGCCAATCTTAAGTCAAACTAGTCTGAATTATCATTCGGATTCCAGATTCGTATTCCTCGTAAAAGACCTTTCATTCAAGTACCTATAGTTCCACAGAAAATATCCCAGGTCAAAAGCTTTACTCAGCATGTATTGGGTGCAATGCAGCCAATGTGGGCCAAGAAAAGCTGTTGACTCAGTCCAAAATTTGGCATTGAAAGAGTTAAAATGATTTTGGCTGGAACAAAACTCATGTGGACACATTAACAGTGACAGTTTAACTTGGACCTGCGTAAAGTGTCAAAATCGCTTGAGCACAAAACAAATGAACAAACGCAATTATGTCAAGGAGGACCATAAATTTGTTCCATAGAGACAAAACTGGGATATACATGTAGATAGAGAATCAATGATAGGCTTTGAATCTGGGTTAAAGGGTTGGCACGAGTTTGGGGATTTTGGAGTTTTAGCGAGACTTTGCTGACCAAAAACTTCAAAATCCCCCCAAGTGCTAGCCTCATATCCCAGATTGATGGCCGATCAGTGAGTCCCTTTCTCCCATACCTTCCAGGGGGTTTTGTGCTTAAAATAAACTTGAACTGAGGAATTTCGTTTTCAGTGCCTACCATTTCAGAAAAGATTATCAGAATGGATCTACATGTACATAGTACTATGTACAAATGATAAATTGGTCCTTGCACTTCAAAAACAGTGTTCCATAGGTCATTTAAAGTTCATCATTAATTGAATATATATGAGAAGATTTCCCTACATTACTTTCACAATAAAACTGTGTTGAGACACAGTGAAAATTATATTGACACATTCCTTCTCAAAGTAGCATCAAGTAGTTTGTTTGCAAATAGTCATTGATCAGCTGTTTTTCTATTCAGCTTGTTTATTATGCAGTATTTCTGAGCATCAATCAGCTGTTCCCAAAAAATCTCATTTATTATGCAGGCATTTTCCATGTAACTCATTGGTTAATGTTGGGTTTTTCAAGTACAGAAACAACTTTGCTACGCAGTATTTACGCTCTTCTGACAGGTACAAAACGCTGTGTAGGATATTGATAAATCTTAATGATGATTTGTCGCAAATTTAGATACCTTTCACTCATGCATATGTAGGCCTAATAATAGGTGGAAGAATGTAAACAGTATTGTCTGCTTATCTGATCCAAATTGCTTGATCATGTGACTGAAAGTAGTGCAAGCAACAGTCAAAAGGGGGTGTGGCTTTTCATTTTGTTATTAGTAATTGTGAAGTGTTGTTGGTTTGAAAATACAGCGTGAAACAAAAGTAAAGCTTATCCCAGGTGCTTACCAGGTTAACACATCTGAAATAACCTTTAGGTATGTGAGAAAAGAAGATGAGCAGAGGGAATATGTAGAATGTAACTGCCTCAGTTTTGAGGAGTCCAAGGTGAGACTAGTCATGCGTATTCATGTGTTTTTTCTCACAATTAATTGTCACATTGCCTAAAAGGCTGTGACTGCTGGATTGATGTAAAGCTAGTCCAAGAAATAAGTTTTACCCAGACACAGACAGGTTACACTGAAGCCTTTCACATTTCACAGGGCAATTTTCTGGAAATATTATAGACTTCATCTGATTTGTTTTGAAAGGGATAACCATGTAAAACAAGGAGCCCAGATTATCACTACTGTATATAATACAGGTTTGAACAGTTGAACAGCTCCCTGTGTTTATATAAAATAGTCTTTAATCCTTTTCCTACCCCATGAATTAAGTCTGAGTCAACAGCTTTCCTTTGCATGGGTTGGGGGCTGTGCCCAATCCATGCCAAGGAAAGCTGTTGACCTGGGGCATGTTGATAGGTCTTATCTCAGTCAAATTGTTTTTCATTACTGTTGAAATTAGTTCAAAACACTGAAGTAGACGACATTTGACCAAAAGGCGGTTTAAGGGGGGAAAGGGTTAAGACAGAGAGGGCAGACAGTGCAGCCAGGGAGGAATGTTGTCAGTACAGGCTCCAAAGTCATCAAAAACACCATCAGAAACACAGTGTTGTTAATGACCTGGCAGGTCAGGCTCAACTCCTCTGTGCATAATACAGCATAACAAGCAGGCCTGAGCCAAGAATACTGTAAAAAAAAAGAAAAAAATACTGGTCATAGTGTGTGTTGCAATGCAATGATAAATTTTGAAATGTCCATGAAGGTTGAAAATAACCATTTGATCTATTAGCTACTATAAATTGCTTTATTTTCATGTACATAAATTTTCACAGTTTTTGTGTTTTTGACATTTGACTGTAGTTTTAATTTTACTGTGTTGGACATAATTCCCATTCAAACAATGTTAAAAAACTATTTCATTTTGTATTTATTTCCATGGTTTTGTGCCATCAGTGAAATAAGCGAAAATAAGAATACAGCAAAATTAAAGCACTTTACAGTATTTATGTGGTACACAGACCCCTGTGGGCATTATCAATATACGTACATGTGTCTACAGTGCATCTTATGGTGGCCAGGCTTCTTCATATAACAAATAAATTGAATGGAGAGAATCTTAGCAGGCCATCCAGAGCAGCTGGCAGACCGCTACGAGGCGTCTTTGAAGGGGCTATGTCTATCTCAGCAGAGAGAGATATTTGTGAAAGTTGTACCTGTGTATGGCTCTGTCACCAGACACATGATCACACACTCGGGAATTGGCAGTAATATTAGACGAAGTAAAGCTCCTTAAGCTAACCCATTGTCCCTTCATTTTTCCCATTCAGTTGCCTTATTGCTCTACAAGTCCCTGATAACTTCCATTTTCTACTGGCTGCTTCCTTTGACTTCCCTATATGGAATGAGAGTAAATGCACGAATATAGGATGAGAGTAACCGCAGGTCTATATGATGAGAGCAAACCAAAGCTTTTCATTGATACAATCTAGTAGTATACTGCGTCCACAGGAATACGATTGTGACCTTTGTATATCACATCGCACCAAGAAAACCTGAGGTTATTTCTGTAGAAATTGTGGACTTTGTGGAAGGGATGAAGTGGTCCATGCATTAAAAGGTTATAAAGGCCAGCGTCGTACAGATGTGGCTGGAAGGACGGTAAAGCAGGCAGCTTATGTCACAATATATTTCTCTTTGTCTGGTCTGTGGAAAGGTTTATCCCTTTTCCCTTTTGAATTAACCCTTGCCCCCTTGAATGGAGACTGAATTTAAGATGGAGTCAACAGCTTCCTTAGGCATGGCTTGAATGCTGAGCACCGAAGTCATGCCAAGGAAAGCTGTCAACCTGGGTCATGTGATCTTCATACATCTCATCCACAATTTTCAGTCATATTGCTTTTCATTACTGTTGAAATTAGTAAAAAACATTGAAGCAGAGGACACTTTATCACCAGCCAATTCAGGATAGTTCAATGAGGAAAAAGTTCAGTTCATGCCCTGGAACTGAGTTATTGAAATGCATTCATCAAAATACACTGCAGTCTCGGAAGCCCGCAGATAATTCACTGTGGAAAATTGACACAAATAAGAAAGGAAGTCTAAACTGAGACGACTGCATATTTTGATGCACTGTTACTTACACAGTTTGAATAGAGCAGCTAGTATAGACTTTCTTGTAGAGCTTCACATCGCATGTCATATTTGGATATTCAATGTGTGTACAGAGCATGTTGACATTGCCAGTTTTTGGGAGCATCACAGTTCTCATGGTACTGATTATCTGCCTGATCATCCTGACGTCAGTTATAAAAGCCAGACAAAATAGTATTGGAAAACATAAAAATCGAGTGAAATGAAAATTTAAACACATCGAACAGTTAGGCATAGAATAAAATGGCTGAAACTGCCATGAAAACTGACATGCCATTAAAAGTGAGGAGAGGTGTACACTGCACTTGTCACTGAGGCTTGGAAGAACACCCAGGAGGAACGGCCCTACTGAGCATGCAAGTATCATATCCGGAAATAATGTAGGCCGACGCATCACAAAAAAAAAAAAAAAAAGAATAAATGCAACAGCTTTTTGGTTGTGTATCACCATCATTTGCTGTGGATCAGTAATCTAATGCATCAGAAATTATAGACAGTCGATAGTAGGCATTAAAGGAGCTCTCTGCAATGCATGGCTAAGTATGAACCCCTTGCACTCCAACTTGCGACAGTGAGTCAACAGCTGTACATTACAGACTTTGGGGAACAATGCACCAAAGGTGTGCCACAGTGAACTGTTAGTCAGATAGTTCAGTTCTCCTGGGAATATAGGCGTGCTAGTGCATGAATGAAACTAAATCCTTTCTCTGTAAATGCAGGTATACTATTTGATACTTGAATCAGGGTCTTTATGAGAATCCTGAATGTGGGGATTCTAGTGTGGCTGAGCATGATTTTGACTGTGATTTAGCCAGGAAATGGTTAACGCTGCTGTGAGTGATCCATTAAGGTGATTGTAGATCAAAGTACAAGTTTCTGTTTTATGTCAATTATTGCAGAACAATTTGTATTCAGTGATTAGTTTGCTTCATCAACTTTGATCATGGTTTAGGGTTTTTTGTGTTAATCATGTGTAAAGAATCTAAAGCACCTATAAACATGAATAGCACTCCACAGTAAATGTACGGCATTCTATCATCACTTGAAAAGAATTAATATTGTAAAATGTGCGTTTTGATAAATAAAATATGACTTTAAGATGTATATTTGTTACTCTGAAACAGCTTCCAGTTTGCCAGCTTAAACTCTCTGCCAACGTGCAATTAAGTAGCTACATTGCAGTCTTTTCAGAAAACAATCTGATGCAAAGATAAGATGCTTGTAAGCACTCGCTATGCTTGGATGTTGCTTCCTAGAAACCTTCCTTCCGTGTTCGTTACATTACAGGATGTACCTTTCAAGAGTTAGTTACATTACAGGATGTACCTTTCATCTCTTGTTGAGCTGTAATAAAATGCTTTAAATCTACTTTTTACTGCCTTCCATGCAAGAAATAAAAAGCATATCCATTGCACTTTGTACTCTAAGTGGGGCTCTGTATTAACGATCTTATGTGTCATGTGATCTGTCATCAGTCATGTCACCAATCAAGAACTTTCCTTTCATGTAAATCTATCCACTCCTGAAGACCTGTGTCCTTGGCTAGCATTATGAGTGACAGTGGTGGACAATGCAAGTGATCAATATCTGATACATGATTCAAATTGTGAACATGGCCTTGTATAAATGAAAGCTACAAATTCAATGTGTTTACAGAGTGGTCTTTACGGTAGGTACTCCTCCTCTGGCAGAGAGGGGTCTCTATAGCAGGTACTGCTGTACTGACAGGCAGATGGTCTCTATAGGAGATACCACAGTATTGACAGGGAGGTGGTTTATATACGAGGTACCACTGTACTGAGAGGAAGATGGATTCTATAGGAGGTACCACTGTATTGACAGGGAGGTGGTCTGTATAGGAGGTACCACTATACTGACAGGGAGGTGGTCTGTATAGGAGGTACCACTGTACTGACAGGGAGGTGGTCTCCATATTAGGTACCACTGTACTGACAGGGAGGTGGTCTGTATAGGAGGTACCACTGTACTGACAGGGAGGTGGTCTGTATAGGAGGTACCACTGTACTGACAGGGAGGTGGTCTCCATATTAGGTACCACTGTACTGACAGGGAGGTGGTCTGTATAGGAGGTACCACTGTACTGACAGGGAGGTGGTCTGTATAGGAGGTACCACTGTACTGACAAGGAGGTGGTCTGTATTGGAGGTACCACTGTACTGACAAGGAGGTGGTCTGTATAGGAGGTACCACTGTACTGACAAGGAGGTGGTCTGTATAGGAGGTACCACTGTACTGACAGGGAGGTGGTCTGTATAGGAGGTACCACTGTACTGACAGGGAAGTACATGGCCTCTATATCAGTCACCACTGTCCTGGCAAGGAGGTGGTTGCTGTAACAGGTAGCACTGTACTGGTCTTTATAGTGGGTATCTATACTGGCAGGGAGGTGATCTCTATAGCAGGTACCACTGTACTAACAATAATCTTGCTGATGAACACTGGCAAGTATAAAAAGGGAACAGTTGTGGCACGAATGTCAATCGTAAGAATGATTAAGCAATGTTACATTTTCTGTACTTTCTAATTGTGAATTGTTCTGTTCTGTTTTCCACTGACACAGACCACAAGGAGAACACTTTGAGAGCCTTCTTACTGCAGGATACTCCACCTAAAGGTTCATGTAGAAAGACATGAGGATATTTAGTGCAGCTTTAGGTGAAGAGCCTCAAATTATTGTCCTTTTCACTTGGATTTCAATGTTAAAAAGTCTTAAAGCTTTTTTCTCATTGCTTATTTTAAGAGGTCCATCTTATGATTACATATCTAAAAATGACCTGGAATCTAATAGGCTGGCTAGCTAAGCCCAAGTACACACCCTACACAGTGCATATAGAAAACATTTCATAGTTCAAAAAGTAAACAATCAATTCTTTGAGGGTCAAATATTGCTGATGATGTCCAACAATTTACACTTTATGAATATCACATAATAATAATTTTGCAAATTATTGTCATTGAAATATCATCCAATGGGTGAAAGCTTTGTTTCCTACTTGGGCAGCTTAATGTTGATTGGTTGTAGTAGTGTTTTTGTAGCTCTAGATGGGCTCTCCTGACTGGCTCCCTTATTACTGGCAGTTTATGCCCATCTTGTGAAAAGTGTGGATCAATGGTATGGCTGTGCTAATGGGGTTGTTTCACAAGTGAAAATGTTTGTTGATATACAAAATATACTGGATCTCTGTACCCAAGCTGGTGAATGGAGTATCAGAGAACACTGGATCCCTGTCTCCAAGCCAATGCTGTTAATCAATGGACTGACAAGAATAGAATGACAGGGTATTGTAGCACTGGAACAAATGGAGAGAACTTTTGAGCAATTAAGGTTGTCATATGTAGCAAATGACTGCCTGGAGACATAGAGGCACTACCATAGTGTGTCAGGTACATGATGGGTCTATTTCTGTGAAGACATTAGTGCAATGGGTCACATTTGGACCTGTAATACACCAGTATATAATACATCCAGACACCACCCATTACAAAGAGAAGAATCAACCATACATCGATCCCATCAGTTCCTAATAATCTGTATCGCTTATGATGAAATGAGCTTATCCATTATTCACTTTTCATTGACAAAGTTGTCAGACTGTGAAATAGCAGTGTCAAGTTTGTCTGCAAAAGAAGGTGAACCCTTTTGATCTGGGAGAGCATTAACTACAGGAAGTATGACTGTGGTTGGTAGCAAGTATGTATTAACCATCTTATGGCAGTGGGGAATGTACAACTTAAAAGTATGTTGATTAATGTTGCAAGATTGCTAAGAAAAGTCACTGGCAGTGAGAGCACATATGACAAATTACAGCTGTGAGGCTATTTCCAGATGTGGCTCAAATGGCCTGTGAACAAGATTGGCTTCAGAGACACAAGCCATCAGCATCCAGTTACCCACCTTTCATTGTATTGATTCGCTGCCCATTTAGTCCATTTTTAGATGTCATAAAGGCAAATGAATCACAAATTTTCAGGAATGTATTTGTATCCTTTTCATGGCTGAACTATTTCTGTGCAGAAAGAGTCCTAATTTTAGAATCCAGTTCGCTTTAAATAATGAGATGTAAGACCAAAGCAGAGTGACTTGGGTATCAGTTATTATCTAAATGTGGAAATGGATGCTTTTGCTTTAGATTGGAGAATACGTAAGTGTTTGAGCCTAATGTGCCTGCTTCAGTTATCCTGAGTGCTCACAAGGAGGGGAATGTGACTGTTCCAATTATCCTAAGTGTTCACAGGGATGGGAATGTGGCTGTTCCAATTATCCTAAGTGTTCACAGGGATGGGAATGTGGCTCTTCAAATTATCCTAAGTGTTCACAGGGATGGGAATGTGGCTGTTCCAATTATCCTAAGTGTTCACAGGGATGGGAATGTGGCTGTTCCAATTATCCTAAGTGCTCACAGGGATGGGAATGTGGCTGTTCTGATTATTTTAAGTGCTCATGGGATGAGAATGTGCTTGGTTCAGTTATTTTGAGTGCTCACAGGGGTAAAAATGTGGCTGTTTCAGTTATCCTGTGTGCCTGTAGGGGGTAGGATATTGTTTCAACCTATTGGTAGCCATCACTTCAGAAACACAAATACTCTATTGTCAGCTGCTACATGTACATGTATTTCAAAAACATGCCATCAACCAAATTACAGGATATTAGATGTTTACACCTTAAATTTTAAAAGAAGTATGATATCAATGATAAAGTTTTGGAATGTCAAGAGGCACAAAGGATCAGAAAGACTACACGAAGCCATGGAGAAATGTGATTATAATGCTGGAAATTTGTCCACACAATGTAGATATTGCAGGTTGATTCACTTGGGAAGTATGAGTTGGGCAAAAGGTCCAGCCATTGCTGCAGAAAGCCATGAAATCACTATAATCTGCAAGGGAGGCTTGAATTTCTCTACTTTGAACAGAAGGCTTGAAATTGCTGTAATCTGTAGAGAAGGCATGGAATCATTGTAATTTACAATGGAGGCTTGGAATTGCGTAACATTTTCAATAATTACTTTCATAGGCAAAAAGACAGTGTGGTATTAAGATTGAAATCCAAGATATCTTAGTTGAGTTTACAGAACCAACACCCTATGCTGAAATGAAAGGAATCCAGGCAAGAAAGAAAGAAAACACACGTACAAAAAAAACAAAAAAACAAAAAAGCTGCCAATGATGCAGTTATTTCATTTGGCAAATCAGTGAGTCCATCAATCAATAAGGTGAAGTCCATTCCTAAAGTTGATATTTTACCAAACTGTGGTGCACGGCTCCCTGTTGCTGCAGATGTAGCCCCAAGGTGGAGGTTAAGGCTGTGTTGACAGGACATTATGGGTGTGTTGTCATACAAGTCTGGCTAATATTGTCTGCCTGAGTTCCCAGTATTGACATTACATACTTTACATTAGTAAAGGCTTCGTCAGGTCACTTTACAACAAATGATCCATGCCGCTAGATGTGTTGGTGAACACGTAAGGGGAATTTGAATATACAGCTCTTGTCCGATTCCATTTCAATAGGAAGAAATGTATCACATTGACATGGCTACTTGCTGTTCTATCTTGGTTTGATGTAGGACCATTCACAGTGGAATATTGGTTTGAGACAGGACACAAGAACACACAGATCACTAGGACATTGCCCAGCTTTAGGGCACTACACTCAAAGCTGATTTAATCTCCTAATTTGGGGAAGCTACCATTTAGTTGATTATGTGTCCTTCACTTGTGGAGATTATCGTCTGAGCGTTGAAGCTTTGTGTTTTAATGATGAGGTTAAAATGAGTAGCCCTAAGAAAGGTAGCCAATTACTCTGCCCAGTTCCTTGTGTATTCACAAGGACTACTCTGGTGTTGGCATTGTCAAGTACTAATAAGTTTCCACTTCAACCTACATAGAAGTTTTCATAACTTGGTTATATGTAGATCCTGATATAAACATTTGAGTTCATTTCATCATGACTTGTATGGAGGCAGGTGGCGGGGCAGCTGAATCACTACTCGGTCAATGGGTGCCCCCTTTCTACAGGCATTTCTTTCGTTCCACATGATATGGGTAAAAGCCTTGGTTACTGCTAAATCCCATTGCAGCTGCCACTCTAAGTGTAAGCTCTTTTGGTGAGCACTTTCAATGTGCAACATCGTCTTGAATGTAGCAAAATGTATGGGAAAAGCTTTAATTGAGATGAAGTGAGTTAATCTCATATTGGCTAGGACCTGTCACTGTGCACAGAGGCCATAATTTTATCATGCAAGTTTTCTTGGCCCGAACAAAACATGATGCAGACTATTTCACTAGTGGCCCATTTTCTGACACACATTGCTTGCCTGCAAAGCAAACCAGTTTGCACAGAGAAGATGCAGAGTTTGGTCTGCTCTGGCAGCAGCACATGTAACATTTGCCATGAGCATCACAGTGTGACTGGATATTTTGAATTGTGCATAGCATTTGAATCTATTCATATGTGTATACATATGTCCTGCCATGGGAGGGTAGTGCAAGAAGGTCTATGCAATAGCTGATTTATCAAGACAGACTACAGTACTGTATGTGTGGCCTTGGGTACCAGAGTAGAATGGAAATCTGACACGAATACAAATACGAATACTTTTATTGCATCATTCCACAACAGAACATAGCAAACATACAATAGTGAAACGTGAAGAAAGGAGTAATATATACAGAAGATATAAATACTAAGATAATCTAACTGAACAAACTACTGTAATTCAGTCAAGACAATTTTATAACGCAGTAATTATTTCGGTCAAATACTATCTCACATGGATACGAGATTACATTACAATGAAACGGGGTTGTGGGGACTGTGGATCAAGCAGTAGCAACCTGGTGCTGCCACCTTGCATCATAGACATGAATTAGGTTAAGTGGATGAGCCAAGTTTGGCATTCCTTTTATTTAAGCAGTTGGTAATAAAGATTTGGATAGCTTTTAATATTTCCACATCGCCATTGTTATATGACATAATGAAATGGAATTTTTTGTTGTGATTTAGGGCATGGAAAGCTGTGTCAAATAGGTCATGGTATAGAATTTCTCTTTCTTTATGATAAAATGGGCAATCTAATATCATGTGTATCTCATTTTCTACACACTGCATGGTGCATAATTTACAGATCCTGCGGTCAACTGGAGTCTTGGGTATGGTGTGCCTACCCAGTTCAATTTGGAGGTTGTGTGGGCTGGTCCGCAATCTACAAAATTCCTTTCGGGTATTAAAATTTGTGGTGGCCAGTAAATAGTTTTCGACACCAAATTCAGTTTTGAATAATTTGTAGCTACGAAGTTTGGAGTTAGGGTCCTCTCTTTGGACATAATTGGACCATGCACTAACAAATTTTACCTGTAAACAATTTTTCAAGTTTGTGATGGCCTTATTTATGCTTAGACTGCCCTGATTTTCCCAAATATTATTAAAACCAGACTAAGCCCACATTAATTTTATATGGTCGGCCCAACTATTTTTCAACAAATAGGATTCCAAATAGGCAGAGTCCACTAGCTGTGGCTTGTCTTGTGAACATAATTTAAACCAATATTTTGCGGCCTGGAGGAGAATTGTGACCAAGAGCGGAAAACATCCTAACTCACCGCGCACTGCAGCTGTGGTGGTCTTTCGGTTTACCCCTAGTAAATATTTGTTGACATTCAGTAGTATCTTTTCAGCTGGTAATTTGTCACAAAGGGTCATAAAGTTAGAATCATTTAAGTTTTTAAGAAAATATGGGGCCCATATTTCACTACAGTAGCTCAAGATGGGAAAAATTAGTGTGTGGAATAGTTTGTAAGCGGTTTGGAGGTCATCCCTTATATTCAGTTGTTTTAGCTTAAATATTGCTTTCTTTGCCTGGTCGCACAGTCGCTCACACAGACTGCAGTACTGTATGTGTGGCCTTGGGTACCAGACTAGAATGGAAGTCTGACAGGCTGCTATATACAGTGTATGTATTATGTGTGGCCTTGGGTACCAGACTAGAGTGGAAGTCTGACAAGCTGCAGTACATGTACCATGTGTGGCTTTGGGTACCAGACTAGAATGGAAGTCTGACAGGCTGCTATACATGTATTATTTGTGGCCTTGGG